>WYDE02120817.1:0-11444 GCA_009867175.2 Adela reaumurella
CCAACATAAACGTTCATCTATTACTATCCCTAAGTATTTAATTTGGTCTACTTTTGCGATGCTTTCACAATTACATAAGCTTTAGCTATAATTAAATCGCCCAAAATCTTTGAAAATTCCAGTTTAAACATCGTGGCACCGTCACATCGTTTCCCTATTTTCCATTGCCAACTTTTTAAATTATTAGTCGTATACACTATTCTGCGCTGTACCGCATTATACATTTTGCTAACATCGCTGCGTTGTACTACAAGTAGGTACCTACATAGACATGCGAAACTAAAGGACATGCCACGCCTTTGGGATAACTTAGAGTTTGTGAGAAATCGAGTTAGTTCCTGGCAGTCAATTTTATTTTATTTTATTAATATTATATAAATGATTATTATCATATATTATAAATGAAAATTTATACCGAAATTTTTCTCCATAGAGAAATGAAGCCCATGCTACCTATAAACCTATTCTGAAACACATTGTAAAACGTACGACTTTCCTTGTGGCTGCTTCTGTATTTATTAGGAAAATATGCTTAGAGTGCGAAAGAGTGCGTAGAATCATAGCCGCCTGTAGTCCATCTCTGTCTTTAAATCCAATCCTGGAAGTACAAGGCGTGGCAACATCGCATATAGACTGAAATTGTATGGGAATGCGACGTTGCCATTTTCACGGAGCCATTATGAGCTGACAAGTCTAAAGGCTCTCCACGCTACGCTAATCACTTTTCGATGTTTGAACGGTTTCTCGGGTTCATAAATTCTACAGATTGTTATCATGATATTCCCTCTTCATCGCTCCGTTTTTTTTCTTGTTTCCCTACAGGTTATTTAAAAAAAATCAGCTATCATTCCACCATAAGGACTGTATTTCCATCCTGCGCTACTTGAAAAATTCTAGCGGGGTCAAATCGCACGATCTTGGTGGTCAATTCACGTTACCTCTGCGAGAGATAACCAAACCGAGAGATAACCCGCAAATCGTTCATTCAGAATGTCCTTTGTTGCGTTCGCTGTGTGGCACGTAGCGCCATCCTGCTGGAAATACATGTCGTTCACGTCCATAGCGTTTAATTGGGGCCAAAAAAAATTGATTATCATTGATCTGTAACGCTCACAGTTGACAGTAATGGCCTCCCCAACATCGTTTTCGAAAAAATACCGACCAATGACGCTACCCGCCCAAAATCCACACCAAACATAACTTTTTGTGGATGCATTGCCACTTGGTGAACCTCATGTGGGTTGGCCTTGTCCCATATACGGCAATTTTGTTTGTTAACATAGCCATTCATCCAAAAATGTGCCTCGTCGCTAAAAATGATTTTTCGGCCAAAATTGGGGTCCTCTTCCAAACGCGCCGAAGCCCAGGCAGCGAACAAACGGCGTTGTCTATGGTGTTGTAACTTGACATGATGATTTGGCATCAGTTACTGATTAATGAACAACTGATTTGACAGTTGCCGCCAAAACAACATGGCCGCCACAGCCTGTCAAAATCGACCCATCCCTATTGGAAAACCCCTTATATAACTCTAACTATGGACATGCTAAAGTAATACGAGTAGATTGGGTTAGGTACGTAGTAGATAGTGTCTCTGAAACTTACCTGCTTCGGCCTTCCAAGAAACAACCAATGGCCGGACATTTTTATGAGTGTTGGTGGCTCAGTGGTTACGATATTCGCTATTCTGATACCGCAATTGAGCACTGCCGAGCCCGGTCAGGTATTGGATGGGTGACCGCTTGACCGTTCATGCTGCTCGTTGTTCGGATTCCACCCTAAACTATAGGTCTTCTCTCTCCTCCCTCTCCTTATGGGTCTTCCCTATTGGACCTACCTAATTCACCAAGGTGTTAAAGCTGACATATACTAGTACACAAAAACTGCATTAGGTAATGTTGCCATCCGTGTAAGTTTCCATAAGAACTTTCGTCGGAAATGTCGGCTGTCCATACCACGTTGAGAGACAAAAAATATTCTAATTTTTGTGGCCTTCTTGTCTCTTTTGAATTTTCTTTGTTTTGTGGCGTAACTTGATTTGTTTTCACCTGGTATGCGAACAGTTACTTCGGATTTTAAAAGTTCTAAAATGTGTGTGCAAAATTACAATGCGCTCTAGCGAAAAAAAAAACACTCCATGAGGCTATGCACTGGCAATACCTAAGAATATGTGTTGTTTTTAGATTTTATTTTTATTTTCAGAGAAACTACAAGAAAAAGGGTCTGGTAGCAAATTTGGTATAGCAGTGGCAGCGAAAGCCAAAGGTTTGTTGTCGGGACTCATCTGATGCGAAACTTGAAGAAGGGTGTATTTCATTGCAAAATTTAGGAAATTAAAAATAGTACTCCCTTTATGTTGCGTTTTTGTTACCGCGAACTTAGGGTCTAAAATAATAATTTATTTAATTAGTTTTTTACCGGCGACGACGGAACGGAGAAGGTGTATGAGTTTAGTTAGGGTGAGATGTTGCTTGTTTGTTTGTTTGGTAGTAGACTACGTTCTATGCCGTCAGGCGGACCAGTGGGTATCTGCCACACGGAATGACGGTGGCTCATATACATATAAAAGTTTTGTCACTCATGTACACTCTAAATACGGCTGATATGTATCAGGACTAACAACACATGAAATGTCAAATGTACGCCGATGATATTCAGCTATAATATTCCTTTCACTTGGACCAGACGGATGAAGCGCTTGTAAGAATAAGCAAAAACCTCCAAAGAATATGGCAGAGGTCAATTGATAATGGGCTGTCTCTTAATCCAGATAAAACAGTATATCTTGTGATGGAAATAAAAAAAAAACTAATTGTAAGCGTTGTATAATAGCAAACCAATACAATTATTAATAATGTACCGATACCTAAAGTAAAATGTGCCCCGCAACTTATTTAGGACTATACATGGATTACCAGCTCAGGTTTAATGAATACATAACGAAAAAAATTCAGTCCTATATAAAACTAAATATATTATGCAAGGTACGGGAACATCTAAGGTGCGGCACATACTAACTAATTCACTAATAGGTACTCTCACAGTTTAATTATTGCGATACAGTTTATGGGCCGTGTCTTCTCAAACAAACTGAAAAGAGGAATCAACGTGTTCAGAATGCTTTCATGAGGTTCTGCCTTCCGAACATACGTGACACCGATTCTGAATGGGTGGATATCCTAAACATGGCAAATAGAAGGAGGCTTCATCTCGCCACACAGGTACATCACATTGTCCACACGGCTACACCACAAATATTATTTGATAAATTCAAATGGGCTGGTGAATACCACAAATTTGCTACACGTGCTGCTGGTAATTTACTCATATGCACACGATATGCAGCCTCTAAGCGCTGGAATGATCTCTCACCACCAATAAAAAAAAATTCCAGAACATTTAAACTTAAATTTAAAAAGTATTAATTACATGAACAGCAAAATGTAAATAATTAGGGGTGCAGTTGGTGGCTTGTTCTCTTGTTTTTAATAATTTTGTATTTTATTTTTATATTATTACATCCTGATCTGTTTTGGTCTTATATAATATTATTGTGTCTTTCTCAATTCTTCTTTTCCGTATGACAAGTAATTTTATTGTTATTTTGTGTTGTATTATAGTTTTTAGGTATTCTTTGAAATATTTCTTTAGATATATATGTATATATTAGGTACTTTTAACTTCAAGGATAAAGGGCTAAGCTTAAATTCAGCGTTATTCCAGGGGTGCCTACCCAACACATGCTGTGCCTAGTCCTTTTTTCTCTTTATTTATTTTTATGTTATGTGTCTGCTTTATAAGTATTTTTAGGAAAAATAAATACATTTTCACTCACTTATTTTTACTTTACTTACTTACTACTTTTTTATGAAGTTGGTAATACTTGATATCCGGCCATGTTTGATGTCAAACATCCCAATGTCGTGTCTGTTGCCATTCCTCTAACGTAGTACGAAGCCAGCTGGATCACGTAACGTTTAAATAGCGTGCTTCTCTGCATAACTTTTGCTTTGTAATTTTATACCGGCAACTCGTGAGTCGTGATGCGCTTCAGTGTGTGTTTCATGGCTGCGAACGGAACGTGAATCTCCGTCTTCTTTCTGTCAGATATTTTCGTTAATTTCTCAGCTGAGACCATTCTGAACTTTAAGTCATATTTAATATGATCACATGGCTTAAAATCATTCTTGGAAAAATTATATTTAACAATTGGGAGCGCTACGATTACGATCGTTATCTTTGTACAGTCCCGCCCATCCCGCCCTAATTTCAACGACATCAAATCCCTGCGATAAACTTCTTCAGTTGTAATAACGATAGGGCCTTCAGAGTACGGTGAACAAGCGTTTGTTGAGTCGAGGTGGTGCTCGATCGCAGGCTGTATTCGGCTCCGTCGATTTTCGCAGACTGGAGTCAAGCGCCGATCAACTTTAACATAAAAAACTACGGTATTGTAAAATACGGTATCATAAAATATAAAGTGCGCATTCTTTATTTTAATTTACGTTTATTTTCACATAGCGCAAAGCGATCGTGTTTTGTTCGTTGTTTCCTTTCGTTCTCGCTGACTGAAACAGTAAGATAATGTTGAGGTTGAAAACATGTCAATGAGGAAGTATGTACGACTCGAGTTTTCTCCCCATACAAAACCTCCAAAAAAATTATAATAAATTAATAACCTTGACTCTGATTCTAAGTAACACTAGAAAAGGATGTTTTCAAGGTTTCGTTGCGATCAGACAATGGAATCCCACTGCACACGCAACGACAGATAACTACTATTAACTACTACGCACATCTAGGGTGAGACAGGTTATAGGACCTGTTACATTATTACTATGTAATATAAGGCAGGTATAAAACCGCACGAAGATTGTGAGAAGTGTTTCGAAGTATATTCTCTATCTATGCAATCGTAGCTAGTGAATAAATAGCTATTGTTCTGCAAAATTGAAGACACAAAATCAGTAAATGGACAGGTATGAAGACAAGTGGTCTGCTGCATAACTTGAGGCCAACCAATGCCGGTGGTGATCAGACCATCGCCCTTACACGTAATAATTTCACACACACCCTCCCTCCCTCACACACACACACACATCACTCACGCTTTAATTCCGACAATCGGGGTAAGCAGATTAATCGGTGTTGTGCTGCAAGAACTCGGTTAAATTAGAGCACAACACCGACCACCACGTTTCGCAAGGTTTTCGGGCAAGATATCAAGCAGCATGTAAAGCACGAAGACCGAACTACTGTATGACGTACCGTACCAAGGTGAGAGGTGGCGAGCCTGTCGCCCTTTAGCACGGTATCTTATCCTTATCTCTTAGTCGCCTTTTACGACATGCATGGGAATAGATTCAGTGCCGTCAATTGGTACTTTAAAGTACCGGCCCCACATGGTCAGGAATATTTTTCTCATACATTTATAGCTTGTAACGATATTCACAAGCAAATATGTAAACAGCAAATGTTATGTTCATTGTAGGTCCGAAATAATAATGAAGGCGAAAAAAAATTATTATGTTATATATGATAACTAGCTGTGCCCGCGGCTCCGCCCGCGTAAAAGTCCGTCCTCTCTAATATTTAAGCTCTCAGCTCGCCCCCTATACTAATTATCGTAATAATAAGTAGGCGATATGTGATGGGAAGAATTAAGCTTTACGCAAACATAAATCTCATCAAAATAGGTCCAGGGATTCTCGAGTTATAACATGACAGACAGGACTGCCTACTGAGGACGCCAGATTTTATAATAGCAGGGATAAATTATGCAGTAATCGGCTATATCAGATTTTAACATATTACAAAATTATTATATTTGTAAATATCATGAATCCTTAAGGGTCCGCCGTCCCACAATTGCGTCATGCCACAAACGTCATGTCAAGTGGTCACCCATCTAATACCTGACCGCGTTCAGCAGTGCCTAATTTCGGTAATCTAATACAGAATATCGCAACCACTGAGCCAAAGACGCTGATAATTTAATAACAAGTAATAATAATTTTCATAACAGTGTCAGATTGGCCGAACTGGCAAGAGCACGCCTCTCTAGCTGGAGGTGCCGGTTCGATTCGATACCCATTGAGCACAATATTTCTAACTTTTGAATGTGTGCTGACACTCCAGTGAACGAAAAAATCTTGAGGAAACCCACTTCAAAAATGTATGACTAAAATATACTCATTAAAATGAGAGAGGCCTGTACCTAGCAGTGGGACGATTAAAATGGCTGCAAAAGAAAGAAAGAAGAGAAGAAGAATAGTTTGCTGTTTAGGGATCGCCTTAAGTCTGCATAGATTCTACGGTACGTTACTTTTGGTCGGTTCAGGCTTAAACTATATAATTCCTAGAACTCTTTCAGAAACAAAAGCACAGTCGTACATCTAACTTAGACATGCTCCAGCATTCACTCTTTGTTTAAACTTTCTGTTGATCTATGCGAATATTTGTACCCGAAGAGCGGGAGTTCGGAGAGAAACTTCAATAGCTACTTCTACCTACTTACAACTTCTTCAGCAGGTTCTGTTGAAGTTTCACGGATCAACGTCTGTGAGCTCTATAAAATTATATCACATGCTCGCGAGAGAGAGAGAGAGAGAGAGAGAGAGAGAGAGAGAGAGAGAGAGAGAGAGAGAGAGAGAGAGAGAGGCGATGGAAAGTGTACTAGAGAGCGAGAAGGAGAAAGATAAAGCAGAGATGTTTTATTCTATAAGTAGATACAAGAGCAAGTAATTTATGCCTGTTTTAGTCATTTGGGTAAACACGTGAAACTGGTGTGATACGGAGAGGGTAAGTCCTGACTTGAAAACAGTTGAGATATTATTTTAAACTTACGTGTTTATTATTAACTATTATGTTTATTTTTCGTTGTTATTAATTTCCATTTAAATTTGTTTATTTAAAATCTATATTTCAGATTATTATTTGAAATTGTGAACAAAATGATAATTTTTTATATCACAGGTCTGAAAATTATATGAATCCCAAAAAATTAAAAAAATTTCGCAGTTTGCGATCTCGTAAGCCACCGAAAAAAAAGCCACTGCTCAACCAGTCGGAGTCTCCTCATTCACCCTACAGTTATAAATAAATATAGAATTTTGTGCTTAGCAGAAGGCGGACTTATTGCCGGAGGAAATCTTTTCCAGTCAACCTTTATACACCACGACACATTCTTATTGTTAGTTTATAGCTGTTTTCCTTCACCGGGGTTCTTATAATTTTGCACACAAATTATAACCAAGATTTTAAAATCCGGAAAAATTGTGCGCATACCAGGTATTGAAGCCAGTGCGCTAACCAAATAGGCTTCTCCGCAACCCAAGATACGGCAACAAGAACAAGTCTTTTATATACCTACAGGATGTCCGCGGTCAGGTGGCGAATATTCAAATATTATCAAATATTGGCGTGTTCTATTGTATGGAGTACCTCCATACAATGAGTAAAACACGAAAATGAACGAACGAATTTTTAATTTTGGCTGAGAAATTTGTATTACATACAATTTTGCCGAACCAAATTAAAAAAATGTTTGGGAAAGTAAAAAAAGTGTTAGAGAATGTAAAAATGTATAAGTCTTAAAATAATGACCCCACTGCATCTCTTCCCATGCATGCCGTAAAAGGCGATTATGTAATAAGGACAATATGCTGTGCTAAAGGGCGACAGGCTCTCCACCTCTCTTGGCATGTACTTCTACCAAGTCATGCAGTAGGTGAGTCTTCGTCGTGCCCTATAATATAATATTAGCAGCAAGCAGCATAACATGCTGCTTGATATTTTGTCCGAATACTTTGCGAAATATTGTCGTAGGTTGTGTGCGTGCTGCAATTTGCCAGAGTTCTTGCAGCACGACACCGATTGCTCTGCTTACCCCGATTGTCGGGATTCATCGTGAGTGATTATGTATACTTTAGTAGAAATAAGTTTATAGGCGAAATACTTAACAATGTAAGATATATTTTGTATTATAATAATATATCTTACGTTGTTAAGTATTTCGTATATATTATTTTTAGCCAGGCTGTCTATTTCTAAAATAAAGTCAACAAATAAAATATATTTTTTTTTCACCTTCTTTCGTCAATCGATCTCCAAGAAAGGGGCCTCAATAAATCCCTCCAGCTCTAGGGACATGCGATAATCAGAGTTTGAAGACTCGGTGCGCGCGCAGGGACGAGTTACAGGCTATATAGATAGAGTTTATAGTTTTTTCATAATGGTGAAAATGCCTTCTTCTGCTATACTTATGTACATACAACTGTAATAAAAAAAAAGTTTTACACTATTGCCTATGCAGATGCAGGCTGTTGGCAAAACTGCTGAAATTAAGACAATTTTCATGTAAAAGCTTAGAAAATCACGAAATCTTCTGCATATTTAAATTAATATAAATGGCACATCTGGTGTGCCAGTGCCCCACAAGTCTTGCGGATACATAGGTACTACTTGACCACGACAAGTTTTTGGATTGGATTGAAATAGATAGACAGAATACTTTATTGCACGCAGAAGAATAATATAAGAAACAAAGTAAGGAAACAACAGTGTACAAAGGCGGACTTATTACTATGTATACAGCAATTTCTTACAGTCAACCTTGTATTGAAGTTCATGAGTAGACTGTTAGTAATAGTGCACGGATCGAATCAGGACTATTTGGTGAATGAGTGACAGAATAATTAATTTATATAATAATGAGTAAATAAATGAATGAATGTATTCTTTATTTTACACCATATTACAGGATTACAAATAGGAAAGTTTAATTTTTCTTAGGCATTCCTCTAAAACTAACCTTTAGGATGTAGGAGTGAACATGTAGGCATAGCATAAATAAAACATGAAGAATGAAACATAGAATAGATATATTAATTACATAAAAAAAATATTCAATTAAATAATAAAAAAACTAACAACTTAACGTAAATGTTATACATTCAACGGCACAAAGTTCTATGTTCAGATCCTCGGACAAGTCTGATATTTCTTGAAAATCGTTTACAGCGATCTTTTCGTTAACGGAGAAGTCGTTTACACAGGAGAATTAATTTTTGACAATCAGTCTTCACACTTAGGGCAATCACATCACACGTCAAATTGGTTTGAAGAAGAGCTTCAAGCCTTGTTGTTTTGCTATTTAAACTTCTCACATTTTTATCGGTAATTCGAAATGGCATTTCACTACTGGTGTCGATGTTACTATGCACGGAACGATTGGTTGCTGTTACTGTGACTCCTGCTGTAGTATCTCCGAAACCACTCGTTTAAGCCAGCTCCTTTTGGTCATGGTTAGGAGCAATAAAAATATTGTCATTGACATGCCAGCTGGCTGGCATGTCAATGATGAAAGAAGCGTGACGATCAAGCTTGAGCTGCACCTTCTCCACTGATATTTTTCACCAGCCTGCTTCTTTTTGAGGTAGCGCTCTAGCGATACTTTCAGCCGTCGTTTCGGGAGCAAGATCCCACACGTGCAGTGTGCGCATATTCTCCACAGTTCTGATTTCGTCATCAGGGTTTATCACGGGAGGGCGATTCTTACGAAATGGATCCGCTGCTCTTGACGTTGTCCTATGATACGCTGTTTAGGCGGGTCGACACCCTTTCTTGCTGTTCTCCGTTGGTGTCTGGGTTGGACTTTTGACGGTTTGAATATACAATTAAGAAAATCTTTACGTTACCAATTGTGTGACTTCCAAAAAAAAATTCAATTCCTAAAATCAGCAACATTTTATGGAGTTAACTGACCAGGGGCGCTGAAATAATATTCTTTATCGATTGTTGCCAGTTATCTCCAAAAAGTTTTGACCGATTTAGATGCAGTTTTCTACAGAGATTTCAGAATTCATCAGCGATTTTTCCTACCTAGGTGCTATCGTATTAAGTTTCCAGGGGGCGAGGTAATAAACATTAACGCGCGATGCATTTATCTACAAAACGGTTGGACTAATTTCGATACGTTTTTGTGTAAAGATTTTGCCATTCATCGGCAATTGTTCGAACATAAGTCTTATGGTGTTAACTTGCCAGGGGCGCTGCTGTTAACTGTGTTCCCTAGCGATGAAGTGGGCCCTGCGGGCGGAAGGTGGCGGAGGGGGCAGGATTGGTCAGTTGGAGAGGCAAATGTGGCGGTAGGGGTAAGTGGCGAAAGGTTGGAGGGGCGGGAAAGGGCGAAGTTAGCAGCGAATGGAAGGGTGGGCGATTACGAAGGGGGAACTGCAGGCAATGGCGGAGGAAATAGAGGAAGAGGGAGGTGGCGGAGGGGGAGTTTTTTTTCATTGAAACTGATACGTATGACTACATCACCTAATGAGCCAGTTTTTCTGGTACCAGTGATGTTAGCCTAAACACCTTGGAGAATTATGTACGTAGGTGCCATATCAGCGTTTCCCTCAATTCCAGTCGGCTACACTGCACGGGACGGAAAACACGAACTATGTTTCATAGCCGCTTCGACCGACCTTCATTCAGTGCGGTGGTACCAACCCTGGCGGGATTAACCCTACCACCATGTAAGGAGCGAAGGGACCTACAGTTTACCGTGGAATCCGAACCACGACCAGCGTCTACGGTTAAGCGGTCACCCATCCAAGTCCTGACCGCTCCCAGCATTACTTAACTTCGATAATCGAATACGCTTTTGTATTGTTCTTATCATATAGCATAACACGGTTGGCGGCGGCGACGCAGCGCGTGGGAACTCTCACTCAACCGCAGCGCTTGAGAATTAGCGGGAAACTACTAAGCACAAAAATTCAACTAAGCGTGCGTACATTCATACATTCAATACAATCGCCAGCACCACACCTATCACTCTCCCGGCGCGGCTAAATGTTCACTTTAAGAGGTAGCTGTTATTTATTTTATAGGATGGAATTCGTGATTAGTATGATAGGCGGCGACGAAGCTGTCACAAACCGGTACAGTCGTCGTCGCCGCCGCCGCGTTTGGGGACGCATCAAAACGATGACTCTTATAGGAGGTATGCATGTAAATGAGGCGATGGGAGCGGCGCGGCGAGCGGGGGCGATGCGGCGAGCGGCGAGGGGAAGTAGCCGCTACAGGTGGTTGTACCGTTTCCACCGGCACCTACCGGTACAACCGTCGCTTTAATTCGAATGGCTCACTGAGTACCAGCACCTCTACTCCGCACTCGAAGACACTCCCTTCATATATTTTATGTAGGTGCCTAGCAAAATGCCTCGGCGGCGGCGGAGCAGTTAGGTGGCCTGGGCATGGATTCTGAACGCGGCGTGACGACGGGCGATGCGTTTTTACGGATGAAGTTAAATATAAATAAATATAGACTTTTCTGCTTAGCAGAAGGCGGAATTATTGCCGGAGAAAATTTCTTCCAGTCAACCTTTATACACTACAACACATTCGTATTGTTAGTATATAGGTTTCCTCACGGTGTTTTCCTTCAC
>WYDE02120928.1:0-17334 GCA_009867175.2 Adela reaumurella
CGCATACCAGGTTTCGAACCCACGACCTCTCGGGTAAGAGGCGCGCGCTAACCAACTAGGCTACTCCGCAACCCAATCTTCCGTGATCTTCCGTGGCGTTGGCGCGACAGGCCTCAAATAGTTCGCCGTGACCGTGATGCATGATAGAACCTTTATCTTTGACATGCTAGTGAGTAGTGTCAGATTGGCCGAGCTGGCAAGAGCACGCCTCTCAAGCGGGAGGTGCGTGTTCGATACCCACTGGGAGCACAATATTTTTATCTTTAAAATTTGTGCTAAATGGCCGCTGACACTTCGGTGAAAGAAAACATCGCGAGGAAACCCACTTCCAAGCCGGTTGGTCGCCGTGGAAGTGTATGACTAAAATTATCTCATATCATGTAGATGAGAGAGGCCTGTACCCAGCAGTGGGGCGAATAAAATGGCTGCAAAAGAGAGAAAGACTCGTAATTTTATGAGGATGGAATTGGCTTGTTCGGATGATGTTTGAAGAAAATTTAAAACTATAGTTCGCACGTATTTTACCAGCGATCTCTTTCGTATATCGCGACGTAACTAACCGAAACGAAAGAAACCCCAAATAATGCCTGTATTTTTCATCCAATTTGCGTGTCAGCCTGCCGGCTGATTAACGATTCAACGCATGCGCAAGATATAGCGAGTTAGTTCAGAGTGACGCCCGCCCAGCCCGTATTAGGCGCGGGCATTCTTTTCGTTACGACAGGAACGTGACCCAGAGGAATACGATATCTACAATATGGCTGGCTGGATCAGATAACTGTCGAGTGACAGACATCACGTAATGATATATTAGTACATTCAATATGTTGGTTCGCTTAAAGCGGGATTCACATTGCGAAATTTGTAACGTAAAATTAGTTTCACGATTTTAATTTCATTAAGAATTTCACGTGTAAATTGTAAATGTCGTATGCATGTATCGATTTCATTCTTCGCGCGTTTTTTTTATAAATTTTTTAACTACCTAAATTAGTTTCATGTAAATTAGAAATTTAACTAATTTAACCGCGTAAATTCGACGTGAAAGTAATGTCGCGAAAGTGCCAGTTAATTAATTTTGCAGATATATTGCAAGTAGGTGCAGGTTTTTACACGTTGAAAGTGGTAAGCCAACGCTGGAATATAACTTTTGAATTTAATTAAATGCAAAAATAAATAATTTTAAACCATTTAATGAAAAATAATAAAGCTTTTATTTTGATGGGGCCATGATCTGTGGGATACAGTTTTGATTTGACGACAAACCTTAATTGCTCAACTGCTTAAACTACTTGCGTGAAATTAATTGCCTCCTGCATGAAATGAATTTCTTAATGTAAATTCGACTTTATTTAGAACCTCATCCATCATACTGAAATTAGAGATCACCGGGATAATGATTGTAAAACTGTGAAATACCTAGAATAAATCGTTTTATCGAATTCCACCCTCTGCAATATTGCACCCTGCGTGAACGTTTATTCGAGGTATGATCTAGACTAGAGGACCTTCGCAGTTACGAAGTTACCGAGAGTCTAAGCTGGCATATAAAACTTTGCTCTCCGAAAGGAAAATTCGTCTATAAACATGTCCGCCAAGGGCCGCCACTTTATTCTCGGAAGGTGCTATAAAAAGTTTATCGTAACCTTGACGCTAAAGACTTTTTTATAGTAGGACATTTTCACCAGAAATTGTGAAACTAACGTTCCTACAGATATAAACCCGATATACCCGTAATAAACCCTCAACGAGTGTCTAATTGAATATTAGCCGAAATTACTGTATGACATAAACGTATAGAATTTATTGTTATTGAAATTGACTTCGCCCATATTACAGTCAAATAAATCCAAATTTTCACGCTTTTACCAGTTCACACGATATGTGCAGAGTGCAGAGGTATCGCCGTCGATGAAATCGCTATCGTTGTCGAATAATCGCATTATTCCTTAATTATAACGCCGACGATAGACGCACACTTACGATACGACGACGACGAGGTTAGAATGGGCTCGGCGTGGCGGCAGGTGGCGGCAGCGGGGAGGTGGGTTAGGTGGGCAGCCACTAAACGCGGTCCAGTGACATTAATATGTCACTAGATTATTATTGCCGACATCCAGATCTGAGATGTAAGTATTTTCTGCAAGCGTAGTCTGTTCACTAGCGTACGTGACATCTTCGGCCGAACGGGGTCCAGTACACATAAATATATACTTTTCTACATAGATGATGGTTTGTTTATTACAGTAGGAAATTACTTCAGTCATTGTCAACCATTCAACAGTCAAACTCATACACTGCAATGATTCGTATTGGTAGTGTATGTGTTTCCTCGTGCATGGTGTGTTTCTTTACCATTTGATATTTTTGCATAGTCCGGGTAAACATCTTAGCGTATACAAAAGTAATATCGAATCCATGCCTTCTAGCACGAGAAGTAAGGTTAAATTAAATTATAATTGTTTTAGTTGTTCAGATCTAGCTTTTGGCAGTCCATGTATCATTACATATGTAGGTACACACATAAATAGCGTCACGCCTGTTTCCCAGTGGGGTAGGGAGAGACAACGGATCTCCACTTCTCTCTGCCGCTTCTTGCACCCTCATAAACATTCTTCAAACATGCGCGTCGGTTACTGCGGTTGGTACTGCGCACTTGCCGCGTTTGGAGCACATCTGTTCTAGGTACGTGCGTCTACCCTTGGCTACCCTTCCCGACTCTTCCACTCATATTCGCTACAAAAACGTCTTTCGTTAGTCTTCTGTCATTCATTCTTCCTACATGACCAAACTAATGAATCATTCCTTTCTCAATCCTTGTCCATATATTATTCTAAGAATATTTCTTCAATTTGTGGTTAATATAGCACCTGTCTGGTACAGACAACTATTGTTATTATTAAGTACATATTGTTATTATTACATAGGTACGTACTTACAGTTCGAGATTGCTTTATGTTCTTATGATATTGTTGCAACTGCATGAGTCTACAGATATTTTCTCCGGGCGCCGTTAAAATGTTGATTTACTCCTCTGCATAACATGTTATCTGTGATCTTTCTGACCCAATGCGTACGCACGAGTGTCGTCCACAATACGTACTGCCACGTTACACCACGCCACGCACCAGGGCACATCCATACCATACCACACCAGGGCACATCTAACAAAGCCTCGACACACCACACCACGCCACGCAACATTACGCCACGTCATACCACTCCACGCAACGGTAAGTCACACCAAGCCACATCACGCCCACCATGGAGAACCACGTCACGCCATACCAACCACGTAAAACAAGCCACGTTACGTCACACAAAGCTATGCCACACCAAGCCACTCCACACCAAACCACGCCACACCACACGACGCCACACCACACCAAGCCAATCCAAACAACACCACTTCACGTCACACACGCCACGCTACGTCACACCAAGACACGCCAAACCACGGCACGTCTCACCAAGCCACACCACGAAACACCATTCCACGCCACGCAACGCCACGCCCACACCACGCTGCGCTCCTTACATACTTACATACTTACATACTTACATACGTATCAACCATTAACTAGGCACTGCTGGATGCAGTAACGCGCTTCTCCCAAGGCACGTCACGCACCCCACCACACACTTCTTCAACCACTCGGTCTTTTCTTCCACCATGCACTCGTTTCTTTTTATCTATTCAGAACCAGCATAGATTCTTTGCTTAGTTCCATCTCTCTTTTTGGCGCCGCACTGGTGGGCGTAGCGTAGTCGGTACTACGATTAGTGAGAGGGCGCCTGCAGTCAGTCGACAACTTCTCATTAGTCTGTATAAATATGCAATAAGCAGTAGTGCCTCGTTAGTGCACTGGAAGCACCGCTAGCACTAGCTAGCGCAAATTATAAATTAAGTAGGCAGTGGCAGGGCAAAAGATTTATGCGCAGAAATTCTATTTCACACGACATATGCAACCAAGATCAAATAAAAGTAAGAATGCATAAAAATTATAATGAACTTATTTATAAATGAAACACTGGTAACTACTAGTAATACCTTGCGTTTTAAGCCGAAACTTCGTCTGTCTGCTCATAGCGAAGCTCGCACGACTGTGTCGACTCGACCAACACGGTATTGTATTCATGGTGGCTGAGACACAATTTTTTCACCATCCCTCAGATACAAGGCATCATGCCAGTTATAAAGTTATACTAAGAATTGTTCTATCTTGAATATTCGAGTGCAGTGTACTAGAGCAAGATTCTTTTTATGAAAAGTGGGACATATGGCACATGCCAGGCTAACGCGGAGGAGTAGTCCGACGGCGCCCACGGAATAATGAATGCGGAAAGAATAAATAAGAAATATTGACCTTTCTGCTTAGCAGAAGGCAGACTTATTGCCGGTGGCAATCTCTTCCAGTCAATCTTTATACACTACAACGCATTCGTATTGTTAGTGGTATAGGTCTCCTCACGGTGTTTTCTTTCAAAAATTGTGCGCGTATCAGGTATCGAATGTAGTCTAACCTAACCTAACCAACTAGGATACTCCGCAACCCAAGAATACTGTATAAAGAATAATTAATTAATTTAGTTGGTCAAGAATATGTAAACCCTATAAAATAAAGTGATCTTTTAAGTTTGTGTAGACGGATTGGGCGGAAGAATAAAGAAATAAAGAGAGTATTTAACTTTATTTTGTTACAAGAAAGAACTTTATATCAAGTCAGTACCTAAAAACCGTTAGCACAATCACGGAAATACACCACGAAGAAGGCGCCGTCGAAATGTTTCCCGATCTGGTTTCCCAACAGAAGAGCCCAAAAAGGCGAAGTAGTCGTCGAGGCCGTACCTCTAGCGAAGCGTAAAAGTGTTTTTCGATCGTAAATTGCATACTCGTCGAGGCGTGACACTGGAAACTCCGTTATTTTTAAAAGAGAAAATGCTGTAAATTAACTCAACTTTGCCAACTTTCACAGTTTTATATCTTAGATCCGCGTACCTAGTCGTAAAATATATTTTTATGTACGCTGTGACAGAACGGGCAAGGTTAGTCACCAGTCACCACACCATTGCACTAAAACTCAGCTCGGCTAATACAAATATCATTGACCTACATATGGATTCATAAAACTGGAATGCTTATAATTAGTAACTACACTACTCAACAATACACTACGCTACATAACATTACACTACACTACATAACAGACACTACATTACACTACACAACACAACATACATTACACTACACATAGCTCTTGATCCCTTTAAACAATGGTCTAACCAGGGAGACAAAATTTGGCATAATTATTGTACTTTCAACTTTATATTTTTAATTATATTATGAAATTGCTGTATGTCTTCTAAATAAATAAATAAATAAATCATAGATAGTATTAAACATAATAAATATGTTTTAACTAACCATAAAATTCATTCTTATAAAATAAATTTAGGAAAAGATATTCAAAAATTTTAAATAGGTTTCCTTACGTTTGCTAACTAAGAGAACAAATGAAAAACTATCGAAATCTTCCAGTAAAAAATGTTGAGATGTTGTTCGATTAATACGAAAAATACATAATAATGATCATAATAACTTGCTTATTTAACAATGAAACCAATATAACATGTAGACCGATTTATTAAAGATGAGCTTCGGAAGAAATGCTGCGACATCGGAATGTTCCGGTAGAACAGACAAAACCTCACATATTTACGGAAAAATGTGTTATGCACCTCTTCATACATCTACAGAGGGCGAATATCACACATATGTGTACGTAGATTTCTGAGTTTATCTTAGATCTAGCGGCACATTCCGATATCGCCTTATTCATTCCGAGGGTCATCTTTAATGAATCGATCAATAATAACAATAATGCAATTATGATAAACTAAATATAACATAATAAAGTAATTGTGTTGTTAATAGTGAAGAACGAGCATGTACGAAGAATATTATGAAAGTGCAAGAAGCGGCAGAGGTGTGTCTGGGCCGTGGCACGTGGAGATCCGTTGTCTCTGCCTACCCACTGGGACACAGGCGTGACGTGAGGCTATTTATGTAATTTAAAATTATTTCTAAAAATACAATACTTATATACCTTATTTAACATTATCTTTGGAAACCTTCGAAGTATCAAGACGATTGGTCGAGATCGGCTTAAAACTTCAGCGTAGGTATAGCGAAGCTGCCATGATAAAAAACACAAACACATGCGAGGCGTGTACATATATATATGTGTGTACTATCAACGTATGTGTATGTGTGATATTGTCATGCAATATGGATTCCGATATGTTTTCTTGTCAGCGGTCGAATTTATCTGGAAAGGATTTTATTTTATGAATCAGGTAACATGTACCTAATTCTAACAGATTAAACAAAAAATCTGTAACTAGCTATCTACATATGTATGTATGTATGTATTCTATGTTTACTTGTATATAACTCGAGAACAACTCAATCAATTCACACGGGGTTATCAATGACGTATTCTGTAACAACTGACGACGGCTATAGGTTATGCATAGTCCTTTCGTCTCAAAGCTTTACAACGGAAATAGAGACAAATTCTAGATCTCTTTGTGTCGTATTGACGTATTGACATAGAGTAAAAGGGAATGCGGAATTTTGTCTCTTTTCACTGTAAAAGTTTGAAAATACACGTGTGTACCATAGCGGTATTGCTTCGGAGGACTGAGTAGTGATAGTGATATGCTGCCGCGCGGGCAACATGACGTTAGACATGTCATCGGTGATAAGATAATGATGACTTCTATAAAAAAAATTGAATTTAATAAATAACATAAAAATATTTCATACGTGAAAATCGAAAATTATCGAAGATGATCATGTGTGTCAGACTGGCCGAGCGCGCAAGAGCACGCCGCTCAAGCGGGAGGTTCGTGTTCGATACTCATTGGGAGCACAATATGCATGACTTTAGATGGCCGCTGACACTCCGGTGAAGGAAAACATAGTGAGAAAACCCACTTCCAAGCCGGTTGATCACCGTGGAAATGTATTATTAAAAAATTCTGAATCTGACACTCTGAATTTATGTTTACATTAAATTGTAAATATCAACTTATCTCTTACATACGTATGACTGTTTATTACACTTGAAATCATTGTAAATTATATTTTTAAGAAATCACTTAAAATTATACAGGCAGGGCGTTT
This sequence comes from Adela reaumurella, assembly GCA_009867175.2. NCBI lineage: Eukaryota > Metazoa > Arthropoda > Insecta > Lepidoptera > Adelidae > Adela > Adela reaumurella. The sequence continues at coordinate 7,190 of WYDE02120928.1, forward strand.
TAAAACGACTGCTCCATACTATCATTCAGAAGGGCAAATAAAGCAACTTTTCTTACATTTTTCGATATGTTGTACGGTCCCAATATCTTTTTAAATTTCATTTAAAGTTTTTTATTTATTGAAATTTTAAATTCTGAATATGCATGATTTTTAACCAAAATTTATCAAAATAAAAATGCTTGAAAATCGGTTCCTCATAGTAAAAACTAACTTTTAAAACATAGAATCCTAGCTACTATGTTCTATTTAATCAATGAAAGAAAAAAAATCAAAATCAAATATGTTTTGATGTAGAAAACAGTTTTCTGCTAAGAGCAGCTCTACGACATTTTTATATGGGATATAATTTTAAAATGTAGCCTCTTAACTGCTCCGTTTGGTACAGTCAAAATGTACTGAGAATCTAAATAAATATGTTTTTCTTAATATACGAAAATGTATGGGACATAAGTTGTTACATTTGGCCTCTTGAATGAACGGAGTATTCGTTCTAAAACATCCTGTATATAACAAAGTATTAATATCGACTGAACATCGCGCGAAGGTTGTTAACACAAAAAGGATGCATCGAATCCTTATTCATTCACAAACAACGCTCAAAATACCAAAATCTGTCGTATTCGCTTCGTGAGTGCTAAATCAAGCGAACCGTGACACTCAAGCAAGAACAGCCATTTTGTTTCGACTGTGACGTCACATACACGTGAGAGACTGTTAATAAATTTTAATTCTTTATTTGCTCAGGTACAGTTGAGCAGACTTCTTAATGATTTATTAATTACAAAGAAAATAAGTGTATATTTCCAATGTACAAGTAATGTACATACATAAGTACATATCAATCACGCTGAATCCCGAAAATCGGGGTAAGCAGAGAAATCGGTGTTGTGCTGCAAGAAGTCCGGTAAATTACAGCACAACACCGACCACCACATTTCGCAAGTTATTCGGACAAGATTTCAAGCAGCATGTAAGTACGAAGACCCACCTATTGCATGACTTGGTAGAAGTACCGTGCCAAGGTGAGAAGTGGCGAGCCTGTCGCCCTTTAGCACGGCATCTTGTCCTTATCCCTTAGTCGCCTTTTACGACATGCATGGGAAGAGATGCAGTGGGGTAATTCTTTAAAATACCGGTCCCACACGGTACAAATAATATCTAATCGGTAATTGCAGGGTCAGATTGGCCGAGCGGGCAAGAGCACGCCTCTCAAGCGGGAGGTGCGGGTTCGATACTCACTGGGAGCACGATATTTTATACTTTAGCGATAAATGGCCGCTGACACTCTGGTGAAGGAAAACATCGCGAGAAAAACTCACTTCCAAGCCGGTTGGTCACCGTGGAAGTGTATGACTAAGATGCTTTCATATCGTGTAAATGAGAGAGGCCTGTACCCAGCAGTTGGGCGAATAAAATGGCTGCAAAAGAAACATAAATTAATGTTAAATGCATTAATAATAATAATATTGATTACTGAATTTGTTTTTTTTATTATTTTTGTATTATATGTTATAGTTTTTTTATTTTTATTTTATAGGTTATTGCAGTGACATAATAGGCAGGATATCGGTGATATATTTTATTTCATAGATAGACCTCAATGGGTTCTTTCGAAGAGTGTATCGGTCTTTTATTTCCGACTAGTCTAGTCTAGTGGCACGGAATTATTGGGAAATACCCGAAACAATGTACAAAATGTACAAGTTCATGTATATATTTTTTTATTATTTCAATATATGTAAGTATTAATTTTATGAAACATTTACAGCTTTGGAAATATTCAAACTTTAATATCTCGAAAACCTCTGGTCAGGGTTGCACGCGGTTTTCACTATTAAAGATGTAATATCAAAAACTGCAGATAGTTAAAGAAGCCTTAAGTAAATATTTGATTTTTCGTTAATCAAAATTAATTTCGTTAATCAAATTTGATTTCCGTAAATCAAAATCAAATTTTTGAAATCTTCAGAGACATAGATTGGGAAATTTTTCAAACCTGAAGAAGTATCGAGAATTATAAGTATGTAAAACATGATAAGAAATCTTCTTCATGTATGATAGCAAATACATTAAATGTTATGTCAATACGGACAACTTTCGTTATTTTTATCAACAACGATAGAGCACGATACATCGAGGCAAGGCAACCGCCAACCAGCTCTATCAAATCAAAAGCATGACGTGTGATGCTGATGACACCATTTACCATATTCATTACTCTGGCCGTGGCCAGTACTTCTACAGTAGAGTGCAGTAATACAGTGGAGTCAGTGTTTAGCTCACCGAGAATTATAATATTGAAAAGGTAATTTCAATCGGTTCCGGTGCTTTTTCAGCAATAGTATGAATTTGCTCTATCTAGGTTAGTTTTAGGAGTATCGGAACGATCAACGCGTGTTTTTTTAAGGTTTTTTTTAAAGGACAAATTAATTGATCTTAATTGAAAAATACTAAAAAAAATTGATTTTATAGCCTACTCTTCTAACTCGGATGTCCATAATTTGAAAAGTTCTTAAAAAAAAAAATAATGATGAAGATAACTTTGTATACATTAGTCGGGTCGGGCCAGAATGCACGCGCGATCTGCGATCCGCATGCCGCATGTAGCAGGTGTTTATTGATATAATATATAATATACATATTAAATGTTCGTTGTTTAAATTTTATCATATCCGACATAGTAAATACTGCAATTATATCTCAAGCATACATTTAAATATTATAAAAAAACTGGTTGCATGTTCGATATGCAGTGTCTAATTTAATGTGTTTATATAGAATTTTTCGATTTTATCTTGTATTGTTCGATTTTATATTGTGATTTAGGTTGTTTATATTTAGGTTTGGAAATAAAAATTGCATAATATATGTATATTATTATTCAATTTATTTTTTACACCATCTGAATTTATTTTCAGTGCGCTTTGTAATGCACGAGATCTGTTAATTATGGAATCGGAGTAATTCGCCTTGAAAAAATAAAAAGGAACACATGTTTTAAGTCGAAAAACAACTTAAAAAACTTTTCAGGAAAACGATGAATTCATGTTGCTCGTTACGAGATTGAGACACACAATATACTATTTTTAATATTGACGAATATGGGTCGGACACATCCAGGACCTTTTATAAAACAAAGACTTGGAAAACAATTTCCGGGAGAATTGGAAAAGAACGGTGAGGTGTATGCCCAGCTGTAGACGGTTGGATTGACAATGATTTTATTACTTCAAAAATAAAGTTCGAACTTAAGCCGTAGCGGCGCCAGCCACCGTGTTTAGAAATTTATATGAAATTAAAGGCGAGCGTATTGGCTTGATATCATTCTATAGTATTAATGATTATTCTATATTTAGGTCTGTCTGCCTCCTTCGTATAATAAAGCCAATTTTATTAAGTACAAGTCTGTGCAAGCGTTATGAAATAATTCAGAAACCTCTGCATTTTTTTATACCAATTATAATTTCCTAAAAACCTTCCCGGATTCAATCGCTATTCGCTACCGTACGAAAAATTTAAAGGATATCGGTTCAGTAGTTTTTTGCATTAACATCTATAACAAAACAGAAAAATTGTCATATACAGTAAATACGTCATAATATTTAGACTACTACGTGGCTGCCGACATTCCGGTGAAGGAAAACACCCGCGAGAAAACTCACTCCCAAGCCGGTTGATCAACATCGAAGTGTATGACCAAATCCTTTAACCTCATTGAGTGAGAGAGAGGTCTGTGCACTGCAGTTGCATAAAATAGCCAAAATACCAATGTGACTGATAAATATTCAGTAACTTCCCCTTAAGGCTCGGTAAAAAGCGATTTTGAGGTTAAAAAAAAGTAAACATATGCCGAAAACACGAATTTAAAAGCGTGAAAATTCGCTGGATACAAGAAAGCTGTGAACTTACCTGTAAAACCTAAATTTTAGAAGGCTGTACCTCAATAACTCAATAAGGGCTGAACCGATTTACATTATTGCGGTGTAACAATCTTTTTGTCCATGCTGTGAAAGAGACACTAAATAATTAATTACATATATTTCATAATTAAATAATGACGCAGTGTTATAGAAATTAAAACTTAGGTTATGGAAAAAAATTATAATTTCTCGATATGGCCGATTCTACGATATGGTCACGACATATACCTACCATACGCGCAATAGATAGCGCCACCATTACGCAGTAATGGTATACTAAACTGTAAAGGTATATCAATAAAAAAATTATGTTTATTAAAGTAAAACTAAATCTCGACTACGCAAACAAATTATTAAACAAGAAGAAATAATATCAAACAACATGCGTAGTCGCACGTCATCATCATCGCAAAACGTCTCGCCAGAGACAAGTAAAAAGAATAGACTGTCAGTGCCCATACTTCAAATCGAGAATCGATATCCACCACGCCATCTATCAACAAAAGCCTGAGGAGTCAATTACATATAAGTATTGAATTAAAATGAAATTTCTAAATATCAACCAATGAACACATTAAGAAAAACTATAAAATATTTCTTAGGTTTTACAAACGAATTAAATTAAATTACTTTGTTTAATCGTCTGTCAGAACGATTTTCGGGCTATACAACAACGCCATCTATCAATAATACATAATTTTTAGCTGTTTGCGATGAACGCAAATTTAAATGAGCATTGGCAGTCCATTTTATTACTCGTCTCGCTTAATACAACGGTCGCGTCTACCTACGCCTGTTTTTCGAATCGAAATCGCTTCTTTTGTTTAAGTATTTAATTAAGAAATGTTCTTGGTAACAGAAATTACAAATAATTAATATAATTCTATTCTATTCTAATTATTTTTGTCGGGAAGCCGGATTGTAATTCTTACAAGCTATTTGTACCAGGCATTGGCCATCATAGCATGAATTAGGGGCACCGTTCCTTCTTAATGCTCATCTGAGATGCAAGCCTCGAACCTTTCATTTAGTTAGAGGTCAGCGGCAAAAGACAAAAAATATTGATTAGTACTTCTTTATATTCGTTATTTAAATGATGTTTTTGCCTGGTTGTTAGCTGTTCACATTAGCAACTTTTTTTATGACTACGTTTGTCAACTCTAATATAAACGTCGACATGAAAATGGGACACATAAGACTAAAATGCACTAGAGATCTTCGGTGGTGAATTTGGCTGCACTTGAATTTGACGCCGACCTCAAACACACCCAGTTCGGCAGTATTAAAAAAAAGAGATGACTATAGTTCTCTAACATACATAACCTAAGTATGGACATAATAATAATAATATTTATTTAAACGTAATCTATATACATTTTATTTTATAATTTATATAATTACAATACATTTTTATTAATGTAACTACAATATACTGCAATTAATTATACAAATAACTCGCTACACATGCGTCTAAGACTTAGCTATAATAAATAGCAACACATATTTGTTAACATTGAGGACAAATGGGACGAAATGTATTTAATTACATTTCATAGGTAAGTGTATAGGTAAGATTTTTGTTAGGAGTGTTATTTTTAAGTAAGTAAATGTATTTTTAATTTGTAAATAATTTACCTTTTTTTACATACAATAAAATCGAATAAAGAGTGGTATATTTACTTATACGTACACCTTATAACATAAAATTTTATATTGTAATTTATAAAATTACCCTTGAAATTTTTTTTTGTAATTTGGATTTTATTTGCAATTTGCAATGTATTGTAACTATACAAATTTACCCCCAGACATGAGTCAAAGACTAAGCTACATTAAAAGTGTTATATTTGTGAATTGTAGTTGTCAACATGGTATAATATGTAGTATTGTATACTGTTATATCTTATTTTGTTTATGTGCTATTATTGTCCTAGTGTCCAGTTTCCCTACTTCTTCTGTGTTTTTTTTTAAAAGAACATACTTATTTGTGAATTGTGACAAATTTTAATTGTCAGCATGGTCTTTAGTATTGTGTTGTTGTAATATATATTTTATTTATGTGCTATTATTGCCCTAGTGTTACGGTTAGCTACTTCTTCTGTTTAAGTAACATAAGTATTTGTGAATTGTGTGTGAGTTGTAACAATTGTAATTGTCGGCATGGTACATTGTAATATTTAATTCCTGTTATATCTCTTGTTTCTTCTTGTGCTATTACTGTACTAGTGTTACATTTAGCTACTACTTCTGTTTTTTTTCCTAAATAACATATTTGTGAATCGTAACAAATTGTAGGTCGGCATGGAATATGAAGTATTGTACTTCTGTTATCTCGTTTCTTCTTGTGCTATTGTTGGCCTAATGTTACATTTATCAACTATATACTTCTGTTTTCCCTCTTTTTCTTTCTTTATTTCTCCTTACGAGCACTGCAACCACTAACTTCCCCTGTATAATCTGTACCTAACGATGCTGGAGGAAAAAATAATTACTGTGTGTATCTTTGTGTGTGCAAAATAAATAAATTAACATTAGTCAATTATAACGGGCCTCCAAAGTACAAAATTACTTATACAGATCTCTCAATATGAATTCGATTATACTGAAGTGATTGTAAAATTTTATGAAAAATATGAAAGAGGTTTTTTGCATACAAAAGTGATCATTTGTTTTATAATTTCCAATCCGTATAGTACAAAACGTATATATTATAATCGTATATAACTGTGTGTGTACGTCTGACTGAAATCTTAAATGGAATGTCAATTCAAAGACGAACTGATGTCATTGTACAGTTCCTAAGTATAAGGTTATAATATTTTGTCTCACAAATAATGCTGCAGAATCGGTTCGTTAAATGAATTAAAAGGAGATTAGATTGTAAAAAAAGGTTCGTTAGAAATTAAAAGGGAATTAGATTGTAAAAAAAGGTTCGTTAGAAATTAAAAGGGAATTAGATTGTAAAAAATAGTGGTTCAAATCTGCAACTTTATTTAAACCAAATAAAAAGTGTAAGATTTAGATTTTCGTCAAAAATATTTTTTTTTTTCACACGACCAATCCTAATAGATAAAGCATAATAACTGTAGATATGTACTTAATTATGATTTTTATATTCGTTTATATATATTACTCAAGAACGACTCAACCATTTCACATGGAGTTTTCACTCAGCAGTAACAACTGAGGATGGATATACGATACTAGAAGCTTCCGCGGCGCGAACGCCCGCGCGGCTACATATTTTGTCACTGCTCCGAACATCGAAGGAACACCGCGATTGTAAATACAGGGAGTTTATATGAGGGTAACCAAAGCATAAATTTGTCAACGAAATTTTCATATAAATAAACAATCACTTCTTGGTCACTAATGACTCGGAATCCAAAACAATTTTTATATGGAACATGGATATTTTGATCAAAACAAAAAATGAAGTTCCACTTTGGCAGCAACTGTGATACGTCCTAAATATTTTTAAAAAGTGTTATTAGTGTAGGTTTAACTAACTATTAACTATTTGTAATATAAATTATTAATACATATTTTTATTTAGAATTTCAATTCTTCTTTCTTTTATTTTGCAGCCATTTTATTCGCCCCACTACAGGCTACACTCTATATGAGAGGATTTTAGTCATACACTTCCACGGTTACCAATCGGCTTAGAAGTGGGTTTCCTCACGATGTTTTCCTTCACCGGAGTGTCGGCGGCCATTTAGCACAAATTCTAAAGTTATAAATATTGTGCTCCCAGTGGGTATCGAACCCGCACCTCGCGCTTGAGGCGTGCTCTTGCCCGCTCGGCCAATCTGACACAGCATCGAACATACCATGACCAAATAGGTAACCTTTTACGGAAGGGGCAAGTTCGCAGCTCCCCGAAACCGGCGTGCATGCATAAAGCGATGTATGACGGTGAATGAAGCAAAGGATGTGTCAGGAACGTGTCAAATAGCGCTGAATTGTCACTGCCTACCCCTCTGGGGAAGAGGCGTGATGGTATGTATATATATATAAAATTAAAAAAAAATCAGGGTCTTTTCTGAATACTAAAATTTCAAGAGGTTAGTTCCGTGGAACGCCCTATTGTGAGTTTTCGCCGCAGGTTATGTGCTCTTTCCTCTCACGTTCTGCACAAATCAGATTCGATTCAATTGTCAAGCAGGTAAGAAGAGCGAAGTGCGGACCTCCAAGATTCTTATTCATGTATTGTAATGGATTCTGACCATCTATCGTGCGGTCGACGGAGAGGAAATCGGAGACGGGTTTATCGACCACAATGATGTATGTGTTTACAGCTGGGAGGCTATTGAAGGCGACCGGGCTTTTTTACTTAACCAAAAAAAAATATACAAAATTTTTATATGAACTCGGTTGCATAGACGATGAACCAAAAATACAAAATGAAAAAATAAAATATGTGTATGTGTAGGGTTTTAGCTGCCATGGCGCCTCTCTGAGCGTGTTTTCGTGAGGAGTGGTGTTATTAGCTGTGTCCGATCTTCTTTTGAAGTTTTGAGCACAGCCTCCCATGCTGGTTGTCTATAAAAAAAGTACACTTTTCTGCCTTATTAAAGGAAGAAATTGACTTCCAGACTATGTATATTCATGCATTTCTATACTGTTAATTTATAACTTTAATAGGTTTCATGACGGTGTTTTCATTCACCAGGATTTTTCCTCAATTAATTTTTTTTCTGGAAACCGACACGGATGGCTACATCACCTAATGCATCAGGTTCTGCTGCCAGTGATGTCAGCCTAATTTACCTTGGTGAATAGGTAGATGCCACGTCAGCGCTTCCCTCAAATCGAGCATGCTACACTGAACTGTACGGAAAATACGAACTGTTTTTCATAGCCGCTTCGACCGACTTTCATTCAGTGCGGCTACCACAGGAATAAGTATCTAGGTAATTGAAATCAATGCAAAAGAGATCTCAAAATAATGGCTTCATTTATTTTCTCGAACATTCACAATATTTGAAAAAAAATTAAACGTTTCAAAATTTGAATTTTTTCATTTTAAAATCAAAATAAAAACGCCACTCAGCAAAATATAGCACAAGAAATCTATAAAACGTAAAATAAATATTTGTTTTTGAGCAATCGGAAGTGGTATCGATTCGGAAAGACAAACGGAGCTGGTTCGTTTGTGGACAAACGGTTTGTTTCTGGTGCTTGTTAAAAATGTGCGCTCAGCCGAGACAGAATACTGAATGCAGGGCTTGGACTAAGTTTGGATTATGGAGCCTTAGCAAAAATTAATTTTATGAAGAAATCGTGGCTTCCTAATATTATCGGAATTCAAATTACAACAATTTAGTTTTTTCCATACAAAACTCGTTCGTGGATTGCATCCAAGAAATATACAGCAAAATGTCCGAGTTCTCAAAAACTATCTATATTCCTAAAGTCGATATCAAAACCCTATCAAGCAACCTCTCCGAAGAAGATTGCCGTAAAGGAAAATATCAGAAAAGAAAAAAAAAATAGACAGTGCCAATGTGAAAGTAATGTCAATTTTTGTAAAAAAAATAGAATAAAATTGTATTGAATTAAATTTGTATTATGTACATTTTATTACTCTATATTTATTCTGCAATAGGTTTTTCTCATTATGACGTGAAATGTCTATAAATTCTCGTCACCTATCAAAACCAAATACCACAAGCCTACGATAAAACCTATTAGATCGCATAACACAACACGGAAACTCAATTAGAGTTATGGCTACCTTGTTTGTCTGCTGTCCCTGCCATCCCCTAGGGATTATAACCCCTGCTGCGGTGACGAAATCCCCTGGATATCGCATTTTTTCCCTCTCAAAACTATAGCAACTCCTGCAGATAAGCTCGGCTTTTCTGAATCGCCAAACAGTCTTACCATCGTTACCTATCTTTAGTTTTTCTGTCTCACTGTTCCTTAGTTTTTGACTGATAATTAGTTTTTTATTATTTTTGTTCCGTTCTTAGGTCGTAAGTGCAGGACAAACTTTTTGAATGTGTGATTATTAAAAATATAAACTTGTTCCACTCGACAAAAGATATAAAAATACATTATAGGTAGTTGGGAATTTAATTATAGGATATTAAATTACACTAAAGCTAGAACTACATCATTGTGTCGTGGCGTGTCGTGTCGCTGTGTCGCTGACGCGGCGTGGGTCTGCGTGTGCACATCTTTGTGTCGTGGCGGGTTGGCGATGATCTCAACATGTTA
>WYDE02120929.1:0-11444 GCA_009867175.2 Adela reaumurella
CAAAATTACCTCTAGTTGGTCCATTTATGGATGTAGACGATTTGAACTGTAGACGTTGTGAGCTGCTTCCATTCTGAGTGTCTTTGGCGCACGTGATGACGTCATCACACATGGCGGGTCACTCCGTTTTTCTGAGCGATCCTCCCAACTTCAAAACAAATTTATTAAATACGAATTGGTGTTACTTAGGATGATAGGATGATACACTATGTCAAATTAAACATTAATTTAATGTTAATTAAAAAGTTAATTACTTACAAATAACTTGCTGCTTGTTTTATTCGAAATTTTCCCCGGGGCCTTTCACTTCGGATTCATCAAAGAGTGATTCGAAATAAATGTTGACACAAGTCGGTGTTTAGGAAACTTCGATGGAATTTCAAATTATAATCTCTGCAGAAGCAAGAGAAGTGAAACTTGTAAGCTCAACTTTCATCGCTCTTTGGCGGCCTATATGCTTACAGTCTTTCTCTGAATCCGACAGCGCACGAAATGTGTTTTCTCGTCCTAACTGTATAACTGTAAAATCATAATAGATAAAGCAGAAAATCTGTAACTAGCGATCGATGTATAGAACTATGCTCCGTCGCGATTCTATGTTCGATAACTCGAGAACCAACTGAGGATGTTTATAGGATATGTACCATCGCGGTATTCCTTTGGCGGTTGGAGTAGTGAGCACATACGAGTATGTTGCCGCGCAGGCTTTCTTGCCGCGGGAGCTTCTGGTATTTTATACAATACTAGCAGCGCCCGCGGTTCGAACGCCCGTGCGGAACATATTTGCTTACTTCTCAGACCCCGTAAGGAATAGTGTGATGGCACGTAGCTTAAAACCCTCAGTTGTTTCACTGAATTAAATGAGTCGTTCTCGAATTATCGGCGAACATGAATGGCGAATAAATATAATAGGCCAGTCATTTGAAATATTTTAGGTCGAACTAAATTTCAAGGTTCTAATTTTTTTTTGGATGTTGTTAGGTAAGATACCAACAGTGCAAAACCAAGTTTGCAGCTTCGAAAGACTTGAGCTAACTGAACTGCGTATGGTGCTCGAAAAACATCGAAATTTTCGGACTTTTTTCAGATTTCGACTTATAACTCCTAATCTTGTAATCCACGGAAAATGTCTATTACACTTTTAAAGTAGATAAAAATTTTCATAATTTAAGTGTAATTCAAGTTTTATAGCTTTAATAGAACCCGAGATACAGCACTTCAAACATGAACCATTTTCCGTAAAAAGTTCGACATTATAGTTTTAGCCGCCTTCCGAGAGGATATCGTGTAAAAACCTCAAATTACGAGGAAAACGTTAAGAGATAAAATTTTTAAGTAGTTTTTCAGCTATAATTTAAGCATAAGCGGAACTTGTAGAACTATAAGTTCCCCTGGTGTCCGCGGTGACGTTTTCATCATTTAAACCCGTTACTCCATACATTGCGTAGAACACGAATATGAAAGAATTTTTCATTTTGGTTGAGAAATTATTTGACCTCCCCATACATTTTTGCCAGAGAAAATTTAAAAAATTCATGAAGAAGTCAAAAAATGTTCTCAACCACATTAAAAAAATTCTTTCATATTCGCGTGCTACACAATGTATGGAGTAACGGGTTTAAATGATGAACACCTCACCGCGGACACCTTGTACAGGGACTTCGACACCTTGTCGCCTCTTAAGGATACTGTCGCGAAGGAGACTTTTTATTTTTTCTAATCTAAGTCGTGGCTCAGAATATGTAGACGCACTCGAAATCTTTCCTCCAGGGCGTCGTCGTGGCTCAGGTGAGAAAGGCGCGCGCTAGATAAAGCAAGAGATTGTTAATATCATAGCTTATATATTAAGAGCTTATAGTAATGTTATTGTGTAGGTATACAATTTTAACGCTACTCATGACCTGTCTCTTGATAATGCGTTTACCTCGCTTTTGATTCATTTGTATAATGTATAGAGCCATTCAGCTGGCTGCCTCACCATAAAACAGAGAATGGATTTGTATTTTCAAATATTTATATACTATAGGGTTACTTACCTTTTTACAAGGACTTAAAAAATATATATGTTTATTTACAAAGTTTTCAAGATTAAAAACAAATTGTGATTGCATACTTCAGAACTGCACTTTAAATATTAAAACTTTTTCTTAACACAGCAAATCACAAACAGGACAAGTTAAAACTTCTCGAGATACAGGAAAAAGGTAAGCTTCGTTTTGATTCGTCGTGATTGATAAGTTCTTGTTGGTTCCTTTCTTCTTCCTCGAAAGAAATTAAATACATTCACGTCATCATTCTTTCACGCGAAACACATATTTATTTCCTGTGTAAAACAAGATTTTTAAGACTTCCTTCATAAAAACACAATTTAGCACAAATACACACACACACACAACGACATATTAACTTGAACTTTATCTTCCAAAAACTTTTTAGTCCCTCACACAGTCAAAGCATTGAGTGTTGACCGTGGAAGTTAAGCATGGAAGTTAAGAAATCGACGCGAAGTTAAGCACAGCCGAGCGCGGTCAGGTCTTGGATGGGTGACCGATTGACCGTTGACGCTGGTCGTGGTTCGGATTCCACGTTAAACTGTAGGATCCTTCCTCTCCTTAAATACCACCGCACTAAATTAAGTCGGTCGAAGCGTCTATGAAACATAGTTCGTGTTTTTCGTCCAGTTCAGTGTAGCCGGCTGGAATTTAGGGAAGCGCTGACATGGCACATACCTACATAATTGACTACGGTGTTTAGGCTGACATCACTGGCACCAGAAAAACTGGTGCATTAGCTGATGTAGCCTTCCTTGTCAGTTGCCATAAAAAAAAATCAAATTTTTATGAAATATTTATTAATTCTTTAGTTTTTTAATTAATCTTGAATTGGCATAATTATTTTATAATTTACATAATTTATTAAATAATTTGAAAACGTTTAAAAACGTCAAAAAATATTATTATGTTTCGTCGTTGCTCGCAATAGATTCTCAGCCGTAAGACCTCCATCCATAACTTTCATAAATATGTTTGTAAGGCGCTTTATCCAACACGATGTTTAAGTTTATTTTGTGAACATACGTTTGCACGATTGCGTAAACCCCCTCTCCATTGCCCCATCATATCTGCCTCTTATTCATTCTCGTATCACTAATCATTTATATTTAAAAGTATTCTACCTTCCTTAGCCATCGAATCTATTGCACCCAATTATCCTTATTTTAGTGTGGTGTAATTAAAATATATATTAATATTCTATGTACACAATAAATAAGTACGCGATTTACATTTCACTCATTCCAAATAAATACAGTAAACAAAGATAAAAGTACTTATAGTAATACATGTCCCATTGCCTAAACTGCAAACCGCGTCGTCTTAGTTTCCCGGTAAATACCACCATATATAAGAAATGCGTAGTAAATATAAATCATTCGCTCTATAGAAAATTCCCATCGTTTGAATTCTAGATCCAGCGCTCATAGCTACACTGCCTCCACCCCCAGGCGAGAGGCACCTAACGCTTTGTCGCGAGTAGAAAAATGTATTGGAATTTTCGCGACATGCATTTACATATAAATAACTTATAAATAATGCTCGCCTCTCTGTGTAGATGAAGATACGTTTCAGCGGAGTGATTCATCAGTCATGAATACTCATACACGCCGTCGTACACCCTCGCAGCCCCTCACACACCTGCCAACATGATACAGCCTCCTCTCTATAATGTGATGTTAGAACTGGCACGGGCACATCTATAGACTAGAGGTTTTAGAAACATTATTAAACCAAAAGCGGCAAGTTCATTACCATCTACGCATCGCATCTAATCTTTGCCCTTTAGACCTATAAAAAATTAGATATATAGAAAGGAAGTTTAATATAAATCACCTTATTACTTTTACGTAAATATAGGTAAAACTAGCATACTAACAAGCAGAAATCGTTTCTTTATTATATGTACAGGGTGTACCAAATTAGAATGCCAGATAGGTGGCACTGTGGGTTAGCTATTAGGCCCCATAAATTTATATTTGCACTCCTTGTTAAAGATATAATAGTTTTCCGATAATTCTATTTTTGTATTCAAGCTTTAATAACTATTTAATTTGGCTAACCATACACCGAATACGTACCTGTCGGTGTGAGATTTTTAAGACAATTTTTTTTTTAATATAGAAGAGTTTCTAACCTAAGCGTTACTTACAATAATTTCAATATCAATACTTGACGAGTTTTCGTCTCCTCTAACCTCGACCATTCCGCTTTTCCTCTAATGCTGAAAAGTAAACAATGTAGAAGACGAACAATCCTTTAATAAAATAAGAGTTTCTAACTTAAATGTTGCTTACAATAATTTCTATATCAATACCTAACGAGTTTTCGTCTCCTCGAACCTAGACCTTTCCGCTTTTTTTCTTTTGCTGAAAAGTGAACAATTTTGAAGACGAAAAATCGCTAAGGTATAGAAGAGTTTCTAACATGAATTTTGCTTACAATTATTTCAATACCAATAATACCTAACGAACTTTCATCTCCTCGAACCTCGACCATTCCGCGCTATAGCGAGGGACCCCCACACCACACCACCTAGGTAATCCTTAGTGGTATTGTCGTGATTCTGTGACTGGACCGGCTGACGACTCGCATCACCGCCGCGCCGCAACCACAATGTGGGTTTTCTCTTTGTGAATTTTTTCGTCAATAGTCGCCGAGCTCTAGTGGCAAAAAGGATAATAGGCTAGCTAGACGGTCGGCAATTCCACGCGAGTTCATTTTGTAGTGCCGCAATCCAGGTTGTATGTACTTCGTTTAGCAATCACGATCGCCGCAGCTTGCTCTCAGTCGCAAGTAACAGCTCTGACGGTGCATGTGGTTAGCTCTACATAGGGATCTAGGGGAATCAAAGCGGTAAAGGAAATACAAAACAATAAAATGAAACCGCATAAAAAAAACATAAAAGTTAAATAAATATTAAACCGATTTTTTTAAGTTGTTGCCAGACAAACTGATTCCTAAATATCTACCTACTTTTAAGTGGGTATGGTATAGGCACATAAGGTATTACATTACGCATGTAAACGATGTACGTCTACAATGATTTGTCTTGCACCGACTTCAAAAAGTCAATTTTATTGTATATTATTTTAAACTTTAATCTGTTTTGAATTAAGTTGAATTTTTTTACATCCATTTCTTTGTATATTATTTTAAACTTTAATGTGTTCAGAATACAGTTGAATTTTGTTTTTTTTTTCCTACAATTGGCTATTCTACAAAATTTCAATTTTTTTTTTTTAAATATTCCTCGTGTGATTTATTATATGCATCACAATGAAAAATTCTAAAAAAACTCATTTATAATTACACAAAAATTCAATTTGCATATATATTCCTTTTTTATTTTTTGTTTGTTACAAATGCATATTATTATGCATAACAAACGGCTTTTCTTTAGTTTTAACCGACAAAAAAAAGGAGGCTCTGAGTTCGACGCGTCCATTTTTTCAGTATGTATGACTAATTATTAACTCTGCTATTTTCATCATTACTTAAACATATAAAAAAAACACATCTACATAACGCCCATTGCCCGTACGTGGCTAGATCCAACTCCGACCTGGATCCACTCTCAATACGCAAAATTATTGTAATACTATTTCTTTCTTACTCTGGCTGAAGTGGATTGAGGTTAATAAAAAAAATCAGCCTTCGACAAGGCTGTGCTTGATTTGCTAAGCCGGATAAGGGAGACACCGGAAGAGAGAAAATGCCAGGCCCTAATAAAATACGGGCCGAACATTCCGCGAGTAGTTGTATATTTTTGTATAGGAATTCGCAAAGAAATTTCGCGAGTTGCTCGGAATTGTTGGCAGAATTCTCAGAGAAGTTAATTATTATTTGGAATGACAATGGAAGAAGGGCAGAGAAGGGCGATTAATTTGAGTTCCGCAGCTGACAGCCGCCGTATTGTAAACAGGAGATGGGCGGGCCTAAATACAACTTAGAACTCGGAACTCCTTCGCTCATAATGCCTAATTGATAAATGAAGATCTACCGAGATATCTGAGACAATGGAAAGTCACGATGTAACTACCTTGATGTGGGCAGGCATGCGAATTCCGATTTGTTAAAAAATAAATTAATAGATGTTGAAAACTTTATAATTATTTAATATTGGGTTACATCCGCATAGATGTTACTGATAGTATGATAGTATGATAGATGATAGTAACATAGATATTACTTTGTCCGATAAAGCTAAAACTCGGGTTATCTAGGTATAGATACAGATTAACAAATCTATTAGTTAGATAGCTAATATTTTTCTACTTCGATCTGTCAGAATGAAAACAATATTTTTAATTAATGCCGGAATTTATCAAAGTAAGAAATCAGAATATCTCCTTTATTTAAACGTGTAATACATAGTACCTATGGTAAACGTCCACATATTGATGACATAACGTAATAATTATATTACAGTAGAAATGAAGATAAGTAGGGTGATTTGTTTTTAAATTAAATATAATGGAAATGCCATTTCAAATTTGACATTTTTATTACTCTCGAAGATTTACATCTTACTCTCCTGGTTTCGTCCAGGACCGGTATTCTGCCCCGAAATGACGTCGGACTGATGTCTGTTGGCTCTGCACTTGGCCCAATCATAGAGAAACATTTTAGTGCTCCTATATTCTATGGCACACAAAATAATAAAGCAGCTCTGAAATGTTTGTCTGTTCAGACCAAGTTTAGAGCCGACAATGTTCACTCGCTCGCACGGGAGCGATTAGATAGAGATGTAACTGTGGATTTAGGAGACTTTCCGCTCCGTTGCGGAGGAGAATAAACCCTGAAGCTGAAAAGCTTGTTTTTAAAACAAAAAATTAAAGCCATAAGATTTATTTCGCTTATTTATAGATAACATTATGTCTATTGTGTTGCGTTGCAAGATAATGAATGAGGCAGTGCACGATGTGGGTTCAACCTATTTCAGAAAGTTTGTGTTGTATTACGTATACCTATATATCTACTAGTATAAAGAATAAGCGGGTCAACTATTGTGAAAAATCTATAAACTATCCTGTTTATAAGTAAATAAAATTTTATGAGACACGACTACGAAACTAAAATGTTATATAGTCGGGATATCTGTCGACTCCTTTTAGACGCCCGATTACACCATTTTAGTTTTGTAGTCGGCTCTCATAATTTTTTATTTAATTTTTCTATAATTATTTTTAGTTCTAAACCATTAAGTGCGGTATATTTGAAATCGTGTTTTCAATCTCTTTACACTACCGATAACCCTCTCGATGGGGTTTAACCTCTTCCACGCCACGCGCGTGTACTCATGACGAGGCTGCAGCCGACATTCACTGCTATAGCAGGCTACTGCAGGAGCACGGTGCACTTGCTATAGTTGGAGCTGCAACAGGGGAAAAGGTAAAGAAAAAAATCAAAGTATGGCAATATGGCGTCAAATGTCCACCATATTAAATTTAAAAATAAAAAATTATGTACCCTTTGTCACTGTACGTCAAGTCGACGACACTTCAATTGTTCAAATCGGTCCAGGTGTTAAGGCTCTGGTCTAATTGGTAACATACGCTCCTCTCAATACCGTATTTGTAACGGCGAATCCATGTATATGCACATATGCATATACATGGATTCGCCGTAGTCGGGTAAAAAATTATGCACACAACCTATTACCTACTTTGAAGTGAAGACACCACAAATCACTGCATTTTATTTATTCTTGGTTAATAATTATAATATCTTTCAAAAGAAACGTAAAAAGGCACCGCACTCCCGCCGGCAAGGAATTTGCAGCCCCCGTTACGCTTTTGGGAGTGTTGGCACAACAATCCACGTCGACGGCGGCGGAATGTACACATGAAAAATAGTATGTACACATGTATATATGAAAGTGCACAAATACAATTTATTTTATTTATGCATAATGTCAAACTGGCCGAATGTGTGTCATATTGGCCAAGCGGGCAAAAGCACGCCTCTCAAGCGAGAGGTGCGGGTTCAATACCCACTGGGTGCACAATATTTATAACTTTATAATTTGTGCTATATGGCCGCTGGCACTCCTGTGAAGGAAAACATCGTGAGGAAACCCACTTCCAAGCCGCTTGGTCACCGTGAAAGTGTATGACTAAAATCCTCTCATATCATGTAAAATGAGAGAAGCCTGTACCCAGCAGTTGGGTGAATAAAATAGCAAAAGATACGCTTGGTTGTAGTCCCGCCCGCTGCAAACTTCGATTTGACAAGGATCAATCTTTCTAATCCTAGATTTAAATTTATATTTATCAATTATAAAATATTTTAAATTGTAAAAAAAAAAGTATTATACTCTCCTTGCTTACAGATTCATACTTAACTTTAATACTAATCGTAAGATCTCGTAATAACCGCCAATAATAGCTTGTAATAGATACGATGTAGATATTTCTCTAAGCAATATAAAATCCATTTTCACAATACGAGTAGGTAAAATATTTCGTATTATTGCTGTCTGTGCGCGGTCTTAGTTATTTCTAGTATTTACGGTTAGAAATCTTTTCAAAAAGCCAATTCTACTGGAAAATGATTTGTTTCCTCGTGGACAGACTTCGCACAATGCGTGGAAAGGTTCGCATTCCGCACAGTTGCGTGCGAGAAGGTCGCCAGACAGAGGCACGTGCGAGTGTCGTCGGTTCGCATTAGAAAGAAGCCCGCATTTTCACTTCTCCCAGTTTTCCTTTGATCCTAATCTAAGTAAGCACAGCCTGGGTGGGCGTCATGCAAACACGTGGGGTATGATGGCTCGTGATCTGAATCTAATTCGAAATAATTTCGACAAACTTCTCCAATGCGGCACGTCTAAACAAAGGGATTAAGGTCACTTAGGTTCACGGTATGGTTTTGAGAATGTGACATAATATAATATATTCTATAATAATATTAGATGTAACATAAATACATATATACTTTCCAGCTTATCAGAAGGCGGACTTATTGCGAGAGGTATTAACTTCCAGAAAAACTTTATGCATTACAACACATAGTATTGTTAGTGTGTAGGTTTCCTCACGGTGATTTCCTTCACCGGGATGCATTGTAACTTTGCACACAAATTTTAACCATTATTTTAAAATCCGGAAAAATTGCGCGCATACCAGATGTCGAACCCACAATCTCTCTCTCGAGTAAGAGGCTTGCGCTCACCAACAAGGCTACACCGCTATCCTCATAACATGGGATATTTATGAGTATATGATTACTTCTTCTTTCTTCTTCTTTGCAGCAATTTTAGTAGCCCCACTACTGAGTACAGCCTCTCTCATTTACATGATATGAGAGGATTTAGTCATACAATTCCACGGTGACCTACAGGCTTGGAACTGGGTTTCCTCACGATGTTTCAAACGCCATTTCAGCACATATTCAAAAGTTATAAATATTGTGCTCCCAGTCAGGATCCAACCCGCACCTCCCGCTTGGGAGGTGTGCTCTTGCACGCTCGGCTTATCTGACACACTAATATATAATAATTAAGTATTATTCTGGGCTGCGAAATATTGCAATTATGATATCTGAATAGTTCGCGGGCTTCCTGCAAAGCAAAAATTTGGGTCCCCAAACTGTTCTTCTAAAACAAGCCGACATAGCAATCGTAACCACTCGAACACTCGAACATGCAATGGCCTCGTTAGGCATATACCTATCTAAAGCTTCAACTAAAACTTTAAAATATGATGAATAGGCATACAGGTAGTTTTATTATTAAAGCGTGGGGCCGGTACTTAAAAGAATGACCCCACTGCATCTCTTCCCCTGCATGTCGTAAAAGGCGACTAAGGGATGCCTACTAAGGGCGACAAGCTCGCCACCTCTCACCTTGGCACGGTACATCTACCCAATCATGCTGTAGGTGGGTGTTCGTGCCTTACGTGCTGCTTGATATCTTGTCCGAATATCTTGCGAAATGTAGTAGTCGGTGTTGGGCTGTAATTTACCGGAGTTCTTGCAGCACAACACCGATTGCTCTGCTTACCCCGATTGTCGAGATTCAGCGTGAGTGATATGTACATGTATGTATGTATGTAGATGTAGTTTTATTATATGTACCTACTAAGATAACATTTGAAGGTTATGAAACTATTCTTGTAAGCGTGTACCTATATATTGTTGTTGCCAAAATGTAGGTATAACACATGTTACACCAATGATACGAACTTATTAAATATTGTTTTCATAAAAGTCCACAAAACTACCCTAAAACAGAAACGGAGTCCTTTCAAACTGTATAGTTATAATCTAACTTGACGAAGAGGTCACTAAAAACATGTTCTTTCATAGTCCGTCGAGCTTCTGGGTCGCGGCGCTATGGTTCCGCAGATCCACTTCAATATTATGCGGTATGAAAGACGTAAATTATTATTTTTTAAATAATCTAGTAGTGTTATATTATTGTTATATTATCATATCATGTAATGATTTATCCAGTCACTTATTTAAAGCATTATCCTCTTGTTATATGTTATAAACACATAATTTTAATCTGTAATTTTTCCCATGTAAATTCTAAATTATTTCATTTCGAACATCTCGTTTTCAACTCGTTTAAATTTATGAAAATCTCTACTTTTATTTTTGTATATTAATGTTACACAAGAGGAAACACTAATATGACTAGTGATACATGTATTAAAGCATTTTATAGCCTCTAGAGTGGCGGCAAATATTTTCATTCACATGCTAATGTTATTTACACGTATAACCCACTTCGAGACTCAGCCTTGAGTCGATTCGCGGATAGTTCCACAGATAAAAGAAATAAATCAGAAATAAAGCAGTAACACAATAAAATACGAAACTAGGCTAAGTGCAATAAAAATGCGAAACTAGAGTACCTAAATAAAACCCACTACCAAAACCTACGAAAATCGTAGTGTTAGCAAAAACTTTCACTGATATTTCGGGGAAGAGAGGTGAGATAAGTATGGAGAAAATCCTTTCATTTCTTTCAACTTATATGGACAACATATTAACTAAACTTACCTCTAACTAACCTTTTTAAATATTAGTATTACTTGTAAGTACACTAGCAATCGACATATTACATTTACGTATTTTTCGTTAATAATATATTGTACAATGATTTTTTAAATTACCGCGGTCGCTGAACAACATTTTTTAATACTTCCGGGCTTCTCGCGGCGACTTTATCGGATTGTTCCGACGTTTCAAACAGAGCGTACGTTTGCTGATCTCGTAGCTAGCAGACGTCTCCGTGAACATGAACAGGACGCTCTGTTCGAAATGTCGGAACCATCCGATAGAGTCGCCGCGAGAATAATAATACATATATACATACATACATATCACTCACGCTGAATCCCGAGAATCGGGGTAAGCAGAGCAATCGGTGTTGTGCTGCAAGAA
>WYDE02121039.1:0-11442 GCA_009867175.2 Adela reaumurella
ACTTTAGAATTTGTGCTAAATGGCCGCTGACACTCCGGTGAAGGAAAACATCGTGAGGAAACCCACTTCCCAGCCGGTTGGTCACCGTGGAAGTGTATGACTAAAATTCTCTCATATCGCATGTAAATAAGAGAGGCCTGTACCCAGCAGTGGGGTGAATAAAATGTCTGCAAAAGAAATGCTTGGGAAAGTAAGCTAAATTGATCAGGTCGATGCACTTGAAAAATAAATAACTATATTAATGATATCACATTGTTGGGCGAGCGAAGCGAACCGGCAAATTTTTATGAAATATTTCTGAGGAATTAGCCAAGAAAATAAACTATTTAATGGTATTATACAATATATTTATGATTTATTAGAAATACATAAGTAAGTAAAAATCTAATAATATGTCGTCACTGTGTGGCAGGATATGCGCGTGTCACCCACAGCCATCGGTCCTGCAGACGTCGAGTCAGGGAACAGCATCTCTATGTCACACTTGTAGATGACCAAGTCTCGTTGGTGAATAATTGGTCCCTGGCGTAGTCGACGCACAAGTGTATGATTACATCTTCGTAGGTTTCTGTCAGGTTTAAATAATAAATAATTATAAATATTTTTTTTTACTAAAATCATTCTTTTTTAAATACCCCGACCAAATATCTGTAATTTTCATAATTATTTTATAAAAAAAATAATTTTTGAAGTTCGTGCCAGACAAATCATTATAGTTTATACCTGTAAAAATGTTCGTTTTAAGTTCTTAATATAATTTTCAAGCATCATTGTTACAAGTGGCAACAAGAGAAAACATTCTAAGACTTACATTTAAATGTTATGTTAAATGTTTAAATGTTTAAATGTTATTCATTAGTAATTCCTTCCTTTGCATGCATTTTATTCGCCCCACTGCTGGGTACAGACCTCTCTCATTTACATAATATGAGAGGATTCTGGTCATACACTTCCACGGTGTTGATTTAGTAATTAGATTATTGTTATTGTTAACTCGGAATGCAATTAATATTTTATTTTATTTCATACGTGCATAATACCTATTAAAAGATCGTATTTACTGTGTCTGGCACCGGCTTCAAATATTATTTTTTTATATTTTTGAAATGGTAAGTCATTTGTACTCAGTTGTTCGTTTGTAGTTTAAAATTTTCAGTGATTATATTTTCGTTAAGACAAAGACAAGGCAAAGACGTTTATTTGTAACATTTAGAACCAGCGTGCATACACTACATACTATATTAATATTTGTAATACAATTACTATAAAATGAAGATTGCACATGTAGGTATTTCAACATTGTTCCAGGTCCCCTCGCTAGGCCTTGGCCCATATCGAGTAGGACTCGTTTTTTTCGACCAGTGGAACGCAAGTAAAAATTTAAAATGTTAATTACCTAGGACGCTTTATTTTCTATACTTACTAGTATCTACAACCTTCACACCTCCCCCACATTAACCCATTTTCTCCTTCTTCTCCCCACCACC
This sequence comes from Adela reaumurella, assembly GCA_009867175.2. Taxonomy (NCBI): domain Eukaryota; kingdom Metazoa; phylum Arthropoda; class Insecta; order Lepidoptera; family Adelidae; genus Adela; species Adela reaumurella. The sequence goes on from WYDE02121039.1 coordinate 1,488, forward strand.
CCACAACTTCCACCACCTGCTTCCATTTTCCAGAACCTTCCACCAATCTCGCACAACTTCATCTCACCTCCCTCCCCGACCCCCTTCCATCACCTACCTTCTACCTACACCACATGCCTTCACTTTCCTTACTTTCTCCCAACCTTCCCTCAACTTCCCCACCTTCCATTATTGGTATTCTTACACACCCTATCTAGTTCAGAACGACTTGCAGAGTAGCCTAGTTGGTTAGCGCACGCCTCTTACTCGAGAGGTATTGTATTGTATTGTATTGTATATATTTATTGCTCTCAAATACAAAAGAATAAGGGCAAAAGGTAACACTTAATGCCTATAGGCATTTTCTTCCAGAATACCTTTGGGGTCTGATAACTGCTAGGTGAGTGGCGGAAAGAGATGTATACCAACTAAATATTGATAATTTAAATGCAAAAGATAAGATAAACTTAAATACGAACACTTACATACGAAATTACATATTATACCTATATACCAAATATACATACATATACATAGATAGAGATAGACTAAATATACCTGCTATTTACATAAATATATACCTGCTAATTCTGAATATAGGATACAATGTTTTAAATCAAGAAAGATTCGAGGACAGGAAGTGCTTCTTTAAAATAATTTTGAAAGTGTGAATGGAAGAAGAGAGACGGATATTGAGAGGGAGCTGGTTCCACAAGCGAGCTGCATGAACCGTGAATGAGTGGCGTGAGGGAGGTGGCGGAGGGGATGGCGGGCAGCGACTCATCGTTACTTGATGACGTAGCTGGTTCCGATTTTCACTCGGCTGGAGGTAATCGCCTCTAAACTATACTAGCCTTGAGTGTATGTAGCTACTTTCATATATCCCTCCGCACGCAAATTAGATGAGGAGTAAAATAGAAACTTGAATGACGGATGAAAAAAAGCGCGCACTAAACCAAGTGGTGTGGTGTACTGTGCCTACAGACGAGACCCTCAGTTCTGTGGCTGTGGCCACCCACGCCAACACCCACGCCACTTCCGTTCGCAACTATAATTCGAGGTCCATTCGATAATCGCGAACCTACCGATCGAAAACTTGAAAAGCTTAGCCTAACGCTGCAGCGCCCAGGGCCGTGACCGCGCTAATATCACATGAGCGATTCGAGTGAAGAGACAACGCTACGATTTCAACCAATCACACTGGCCGTGTCTATTGCGTTAACGCTTACGATTGGTAGAAACCTCTTCACTCACTCGAATGATATTACTCCGGTAGTAGAGCAGCTCGCCGGTCGGCATACAAATATTAAATATAAACGCAAAAATGTGTTTGATGGTTGGCTTGTTGACCTTCTTTCATGCGATAACGGACGTGATTTTTTCATAGAGATACATTTCCATAGATTGTTTATGAGCCGCAGAGTGCAATAGTCCGCGTTACTTTTAATGCGGGCGAAGCCCGGGATGATAGCGAGTACAGTCCGACATAGATTTTTTTGAGCGTGGAATTTCGACTGAACTAAACGGTCGCCATACCAAACGAATACTAAACGAAACTCAAAATGATCTATGTCGAACAAAATGATCTATGGATCTATGTCGCACTATACATTATAAGCTCACAGAACAATTCGTAGACAAGCTATTGTGTGCAATGGAGTCTTCTCGGTTTTTGGTACAATGCAAGCAAACGAGTTCAACGCCAGCCACGCTCGGCCTGCAGATCGATCAGTGTGTGGGCGCCATACTGTGTCGGTGAACCTTCCGTCAAGTTGAAAAACATCTTACGAAATATCATTCACTTTATTCGATTCAATCAAATGCATAGGTAATTAATTAAGTATGTACCTACATTGTCAAACACTTCGACGAAGACGTAGGTTTTGGGAAACCTTGGTGTGTTTTCCTTTAGCGTGGGTTGGTGAATTTTTGAGTACCTACTCATGGTTGGTTAAAATTGTTTTTTGTATCGTTGAAATAGACTAGTAATCGTCTTAAAAGGACTACTTAAATACTTCTACCAGTTTCTTAATTGAATCGTATTTTTTTTAAGGAAACTGACACTGAAGGCTACATCACCTAATGCACCAGTTTTTCTGGTACCAGTGATGTCAGCCTAAAGAGTTTGTACGTTGCCTACAGAGTTTTATAGGCAGGTGCCATGTCAGCACTTCCATCTATTCCAGCCGGCTACACTGAACTGGACTGAAAACACGAACTATGTTACATAGCCGCTTCGACCGACCTTCATTCTGTGCGGTGATACCAACCCGTGCGGGTTTTACCCTACCACCATGTAAGGAGAGAGAAAGGACCTACAGTTTAACGTGGAAGCCGAACCACAATCAGCGTCAACGGTCAAGCGGTCCCCTTCCAAGGCCTGATCGCGCTCGGCAGTGCTTAACTTCGGTAATCGAATACCGAATACCGCATTAGTAAATGCATTTATCTTTTATAGCTGTGGCCGCGGCTCCACCCGCGTTAAAGTCCGACCTCTATCATATTTCAGCTCTCTGCTCGCGCCCTTTACTAATTATCGTGATAATAAGTAGCCTATATGTGATGGGAAGAATTAAGCTTTACGTATACATAAACCGCATCAAAATCGGTGCAGGGACTCTCGAGTTGAAAACGGACTGACAGGAGTACAGGACTGACTGACTACTGAGGACGCTAGACGTTGCATTGTTTAATAGTAGGGATGATGGACCCATTAAACAAATTGTATTTATTACAGTTCAAATCCACAACAACAATCTTTATACCAATGAAAAAAGGAAGTAACAAAGTTTTGATTGAATTTATTAAAATGAAGACCTTGCTCTACACTTCTGGCCACCGAGATATCATGTTCTTTACCAATTTTTATTTATTAAAAATACGAATTTTTAAATATGGGTCCACCATTTAGAATAACTTATAAAAGACCAGTGTCAGGGCTGGACCTACTATAAAACTATTTTTTTGTCTTGATCACACGCTTTTTGTTTAAAAATTTTCCATTTAAAAAAAAATTAATAAATGCTTCATTTTCCGTCTTCGCAAGTGCGACCATGTTTCAGAATATCGCATACGTCTCAAGTGGCTCCTAATCCGTCTCCGCAGAAATTCCCACACTCTAACCCTCCTTTATTCCTGTATTTATTCCTTCTGCTCCCGAATACCTCTCTTTGCGTTTTCAGTACCTATTTGTGCCCCCCTTCGGTCAAGTGATGACAATATCCTAGCCATCTCCACACATAAAACTAGTTTTTACACGTGATTATTTTCTGTTCACGCAGCTCGGCTGTAGAATTTACTACCTCACTCTGTACGTCACTGCAATTCGTTGCCGTCGTTCAAAAAGCACTAAAAATTGTACTATCTCGGTCAGTGTGATGTCAATAACTACATATTCAGGCATAAATGGACATGTATGCATGTATTTATTTAGATATTATATCATAAATATATAAACTGTAATTCATGTGTGTATTTAATTATATTTAGTGTGTGGTACACTGTGTACCAGTATAGTATATTATTATATATTATTTTATTGACACACTTAAACTTTTGCTACTACCTACCTACTTATATTTCGCAACATACGACTCTCAAACATCCAAAGGTTGACTGGGAGAAATCCCTGCAATGGATAAGCCCGCCTTTGTCCCACATGTCAATTACCTAATGTACTGTTTAGTTCTATATTTTTTTTTTGGAGCTATAAATAATTTCTATCCATCTATCTATAAATGCAAAAGAAGTAGAACCACAGTAGAACTTAGAAGAGCCTTCGATAATTTTCTGAAATTCGATTATACCATTCCAACAAGCTTTACGTCACGCACGCAAGACCGATTGAGACTTTCCCCACGACTTATAATGTCTTAACATAAAAGGTTATGGATATGTGATATCAAACAATGTACCTAGTTTGATTGATCGTGTAAACGGAGAAGAGGTGAAGCAAAAAGTACGAACAATAGACTTTCAATCGGCTTGATAAATGGATTGAATGAAATAATTATTTATTTATAAATATGTAGGTACTGAACAGATACAAAATGCATGTTTATAATTACTAATTATTATGCTGGTTAAATGTACGCCTGCCAAGTAGCTTTGTCAAAGTGAACAAGTGTATGGTTGAAATAACGAACGAGTTGGTTGAACCAACAATATTGATTAATAAAAACAACCGTGCACAACAAGCCAGCGGCGCTGCTCAGTTTTCTATAAAAAAGTAGATTCACGTCAGTCTTGTAACAGCCGATACTGGAGATGAACAGTGAAAAAATTTTGCAGCCAAGTTTCTTGCCAGTTCTTCTTTGAGGTTGAAAGATGGTGTTTAGCGAGGTATTGACACATAGAATGAACATACAAAATTTCTATTTTTTTTCCTATATACAATTTTTAAATAGGTACCTACTCTCATAATGTAAGAAAAAAAAATTGTTTACAAAAAAAAAATTATGAAAATGTCTAAAGTATCAGATAAAGAATGACCCCCATAGGTCAGTTTAAAATCCGCTAACCGAAAGCTTAACAACGTGTACATAGTACCTTTGAATTAAGCAGTGAACGATTGAATAGGATGTACACGTGTATTTTCAAACATTTACAGTGAAAAGAGACAGCATTTCAAAGTCCTTTATACTTTATGGTCGGCGTCAATATGTCAGAAAGAGATCTCGAATTTGTCTACACTTCTGGTGTAAAGCTTTCAGACGATAGGACTGTACTGTACGAAAATGAGAAATTTGCTCCCGCAATCTAATGCCGATATTTTCCATTAGCGACTAACATTGCCACCAATTATTGCTGCCTTATACGTTACTTTCTTCAGAACAATACCCGTGTCTTCTTCGGCTGTAGTGTAGACACTTTCTGTGCCTAATTAGACATGACAACACGACTTATCCTAGCTAATTAAGCGTGTCCCGTCCCGAGTCATTAGCGTGTAGGTTTTCGCTTCTTAGGTGTGGACCTGGACTCTGAACCTAAGAAGAAATACCTAGGAATTGTATAGATAGGATTCAATACGAACAGGGCAAGACGTTCGCGGCGGTTACGACTTTCTAAGAAGATTTGTTAGAAGGTGTTTCGAAAACTATGTAGAGCTAAATCTAAGGGGAAGGGAATAAAAAAATAAAACTGACTTCAAAACACACAAAAGTTACAAATAAAATAATTATGTATTATAGAAATCTTGGTGGAATGACGACGTAAAAAAGGTAGTGGATAAGAAGAAAAAAACATGGCTTGATGTCTTAGCGAGTAAGGTGAACGGAGCGAATAATAATGAAGTAAAGAGACGACAGCAGAAGTATAGTGAGGCGAAAAATAAATTGAAAGAATGTGTTGAAAGAAATAAAAGGGAATAAAGGAACAAGAATGACCAGAGATTCTATGACAACTTCAGGAGTAATATAAAACTATTTTGGAAAATGCTGAAAATGTCCCGGGGATTAAAAAAAAATCTAAATTGAGTGATGTCCGAAGAGGTTGACATTTTCTAGAATTTTTTAAAAGGCTTACTGAAAAATTAAGCTACACATTCCTAAGTCCTAACATAAGGTTTCATGGGTGAAAAAATTGTTACTGCAAACCAAGGCTGCCCAACTTTTTTTAACTGGCGGGCCAAATTGACGATCAAAAATCACAGGCGGGCCACCGACCACTAACACTTACAATTTTTTTTTACTTTTGATAACAATGACCCCACTCCTCAAAAAGTAAAACGATTTAATGCAAGTAAAAACCTATTTATTATTAAAATGTAATCAGCGGATAACATAGCAAGAGCGCAAATCTTCATGATATACTCGTAGGTACCTAGCTATTTGAGAAAACTAGGCTAAAATCAGTACATACCTTTCTTCCTAGGAAGTTAAATTATTGTTATACAATACATAATCATAATCACATAATTGGGCGAGCGCAGCGAGTCCACAAACTTTCATGAAAAAATTGGGAGAAAGTAAGACAACATGATCAGGGCAGTGCTCTTGAAAGGAAGAAAAGTAATGTACTGTAATCTCGTCCTGTAATCTCGTCATTGGGCGAGCGAAGGGAAAGCCTAAATTTTTATTAAATATTTGGAAGAAAGAAGAAAAAATCGTCAAGACGGTACATTTGGAATGAAGTGAACTAACGTAACGTAATCACATCGTTGGGCGAGCCAAGCGAGCCAAAATCATCATGCGAAAAGGGAGCCAAAATCATCACGTCGGTGCCTTTGGAAGGAGTTAATGTAATCACATCATTGCATAGGCGAGCGCAGCTCGCAAAATTTTATGAAATATTTCGGAGATGTAATCGATGTAATCTAAAATAATGAAGACGGGAATTTTGAAACTTGCTCACGACGGACAATTTAAAATTCGTTCTCGTGTCTCTTTGTCACCCGCGGGCCTAGAGTTGGGCAGGCTTGATCTAAACCCTGATTTATTCTCCGAAATACCTAGATAGTTTTAATTAGACAGATTTAGCGCTGTAAAACGCGTCTAAACATCTATTTGGTCCGTTCGTATAAGGACCCATACAAGGAACCCACTTAGTGTAAACCAAACTCCTGCAACTTAAGCGACATTCATTCCCCTTTGCCTTTGCAAACCTTATTTGATGCTAATTAAAGCAATTACAAGACTATGCTTTCTTATTTTATGTTTCGTAGGTGGATAGTCTGCGAATATGGCCTCACTGGATAATAATATTCTTATAACGCAGATTATTCAAAGGTTGGCTGTAAGAAATTGCTGTATAAATAGTAACAAGTCCGCCTTTGTACGCTATTCTTTACTCTTTTATGTTTTCTGTATTTGCTTATTTTCTGTGTGCCATAAAGAATTTATTTATCGATCTATCTATCTATATATTATTCTTATTATCACGAAGAAGGCGATCTTATTGTCAGAGACAACAGTTAGTTGTTTTCATCAGTGGAGGAAGTTATTTCTTCCAGCCAACCGATATAGACATTCTCATTGTAAGTGTAACGTACACATATTTCCTCGCGGTGTTTTCCCTTACCGAAAATAAATAAATAAAAATGTATATAGACTTTTATGCTTAGCAGAAGGCTTACTTTTTGCTGGAGGCAATCTCTTCAGGTCAACCTTTGTACACTACAGCCATTCGTATTGTTAGTGTATAGGTGTCCTCGCGGTGTTTTCCTTCACCGAGGTGCGTTGTAATTTTGTTCACAAATTTTTATTAATAATACACACTTTGATCTCATTGGAATACAATTCTTCTATCGAATAAAACTTCTACCTCAAATAATTAAATAGTGGAAATATACAAATCTTCTATCGAATAAAACTTCTACCTCAAATAATTAAATAGTGGAAATATACAAATAGAAAATAGTTATTAGATCCTAATGATATTTTTACGAGGCTACGCATCGGCTAGTTAACCCTTCATCGAGAAAACACGTGAGAGTTCAGTTAAAACAGTTTATGGCTCGGAACATGTAATTATTGTAAATTAAATTTTAGACTTCCAATCGAATATGCCGTAAATTATGATTTATGAAGACACGAAAAGGATTTAGTTAAAAGACTTCTCATAACTTCTTCTCAATGAATTCTCATACGTGCAATTAATATATTGCTTAGTGTATATTTTTCCATAAAGTAATTTAACTTGTACAAAAAGTAAACGTTACAATTTAAATGAGCTTCAATCTAAATACATACACACATAGCATACGCCTGTTTCCCTGTGGGGTAGGCAGAGACAATGGATCTGGGCGTGCCACGATCCTGACACATCTCTGCCGCTTCTTGCACTCTCATAATGTTCTTCATTCATGCTCGTCGGTTACGGGTACTGCACACTTGCCCCTTTTTGAGAACCTGCTTGATCTGTTCTAGGTACATGCGTCTAGGGCGACCCGTCCCAACTCTTCACTCGCATTTGCTACAAAAATTTTTTTCGTTAGTCTTCTATTATCCATTCTTCCAACATGACCGAACCACCGAAGCATTGATTTCTCAATCCTTGTCACTATATCTTCTTTCAGATCATATCGCTCTCGTACTTCACAATTTCTCAATCTGTCTTTCACTGTGACTCCACACATACTCCTCAACGCGCGCATTTCCACAGCATACATTCTGCTTTCGTGCTTCGTCTGCCATACCCAACTTTCACTCTCGTACACCCAGCAATTCATCATGCTTCAATCTCATTTATCTTTTCATTGATGTTAGAATTAGAGGTATTAGGTAGTCATACATTTCCACGGTGACTAACTGACTTTGGGACCAAATTAATGTCTCAGATTAATGCGTTCATCCGTTAGATACGTCACTTAATTTTTATTTATCGTTTCATTGTTCTATTTAAACTTTGCACTCCACAAGAGAAAGAAGTATTTATGAAGCTTTTATTTGAATTTATTAAATTTCTTCACCTCTCACAGTTTTATATGTAACAATATGGTTCTCATCTGACTACTTGCTAATACCGTTTCCTTAAACTAGTTCTACGGAAGTTTCTACGCACTCAACGTTTTTTGTTCTCTTATCTCTATCTCTTAAAATTACATCGTTCCTAAGAGCTATTACATCGCAGTGTCTTTGTTTTGCTTGAGTACACTTCATTCGTATTATTTTGATGTGCAACCCAACATCGACCTTTGAAGAAACTGAGCGGAAACGAAGATGAATATTGTGCCATGAAGAATTGAATGAACTTTTTGTACTTGAATGTTTTTGTGTAACAAGATAAAGATTTATAATTTGTCTGTTTTTGCTTAAAATATACTCCATAAATGTTAAGATGGCGCTTAGTAAAATTTTCTTAGCAGTAATAGGTACCTAAGCTTCTGTTTACACTACACTCACATACATACATTTGTTCGTACATTACATTCTTACGTATTTTACATACAATTAGGATATATATATTTTATATATATAGGTACTATTTTACATCCATTAATGTTCTTTCTGTTATACTTATATGCATTTCTGTTAAATGGACAGTGTTTTCCTTTGAAAACACCGCGAGGAATCCTATAAGATATTAATGGAAATGAGCCTTCTTTCAAGTTGGTAGTCACCGTGGAAGTGTATGACTTTGATAACCTCTAATATCAGTGGGGTATTCAAACGTTTGTAGAAAAGAAAATAAAGTTTTTTTTTCGATTCATATGAAGAAATATTTTAATATTTAAAGCTTTTAATTTTTTTAATTTTTCTGTGAATCATGGCGAATATCCCCATTGGAAACGTATAAGTTAATAACTAAGCTTTTCTATAACACCAAGCAACATTAAAAACTAGTACTAAACAAGAAAATAGTGTTTGAACAATCTTTGTACTGGGTAACTCGCTATCAACACTAGACAGACATTTTGTACAATCAATTTTATTATTCTTGTCAATACTTAACTTTCTTACTATTATCATTACTAATAATTAATTGTAGCCCAAGAGGCCAATATTTTAAAACACTACACGACAAAGTAAACATGAAGCGTTGTAACTAGAAACAAAAGAACCGGGGACTTTTGGTGAATTAACGAAAAGGTATCATACTTCACGGCTACGAGGTAATTATAATTGTTATGAATTGCCTACAATTTGAGCATTATTGCGTGTAATTTGTATTTGAAGTTTTTAATAACTCAATTTCGGATCGAGAGATTTCTCAAATTTACAATGGTATAGCAAGCAGTCTTATGGAAATACAGGCATTAAAGTGTAAATCTTATTGCAGAGTAAAGCAAAAAAAATCAAGTTATTTATTCTCAATGTTACTAAAACCAGTTTTGCATGTATAACACATATAACATAACAATACACAGAGGTATAATAATATATAACAATACATATAAAAAAATATAACATTTATTCTAGAGAAGCGGGAGGTGAGGGTTCGAACTCCACTAGGAGCATAACATTTATTACTTTAGAATTTGTGCTAAAATGGCTGCTGACACTCCGTTGAAGGAAAACATCGTGAGGAAACCCACTTC
>WYDE02121150.1:0-11442 GCA_009867175.2 Adela reaumurella
TCTCGCAGCACAACACCGATTGCTCTGCTTACCCCGATTCTCGGGATTTAGCGTGAGTGATATGTATATGAATGTATATATTATTTTTACATTGTTTACGGACCAACTTTGGCTTTGGGACGTGAAGACACGTCGGTGGTACAGAAAGAAAACACAAGTTTTCTCTACGTAGTAGTACGCACAGATGTTGTTACCTCAATATTAATCTGTATTATCGATCATACAAAAATCTTCAACGCAAAAGTGTGTTTATTGATTTATTGGTTCATTAGTTTATTGGTCTCTTTGTCCTTCTTTCAAGCGATTAGGTGCAACGAGTCTAGGGGATGTTTTGCATAGATATTGGGTATGACGCGGAGAGTGTATACACTCTATAGGATACTATTTTCTGCCCGCGATTTCTTCCGCGTGGACTTCGATATGGGCCAAGCCGCGGGTGAAAGCTAGTTATGAATATTCTAAAGTACCACAGTGCTCTATAATCGGAACTGCAAACAATGAGAGTCTTAAGATATTGGGCTCTTGGTGGAAGCACACTAGAAGAACAATTTAGCCCGACCTTGCCCATGCTGCTTTGTTCTGAGGCTTTTGTGTATCTCAAAGGCAAGCGAGCAGCGAACGAAGACGTTAAACCAGAGACCACTTCACACTTCACCACAAGACAGCGACCCTGAAGTTGAATCGGTGTTGAGCGCTCTTTCAACTAGCACGAGTAGGCATAATACAATATGTAATGGAAGTAGATACATTATTGTCAATTCGATTTTGATGTGAATTCGACGAACCATTTGAATTTTTGTCCAGGTCGTCCGGAAAGTTTAAGTATCCGAAATTTAGCACGTTTTCCAGGTTCGTAAAACCCATGCGAGAAAGATGAACTAATTCAGTTTATACCATCTTTAAGAACTTTTCGGCGTCAACACATAAAAATTAGTTTTTATTTAAATATTAATAAAAAAAGGGTTATGAAACTATGAATAAGGGAATTAAATGTATGTTTTCACTAATCGAATTCAGTAATAAAGATAAGTAGTAAATCAATCTTAGTATTTTCCGTCCAGTTCAGTGTAGCAGGCTGGAATTGAGGGAATTGCTGACATGGCACCACCTACATAACTCACCGCAAGGTGTTTAGGCTGACATAACTGGTACCAGAAGAACTGGTGCATCGCATCACCTAGATGTAGCCATCCGTGTCAGTTTAAAAAAAAAATCCGATAAATAGGGAAAACAAATAAAGAAAAACGTCCGAACTGGTATTTGAACCCCCCGGGTTTTTTGCTTTAGCTGCCACTGCTATACCTACTTCGCCACCCGGACCGTAAGCTCGTAACATTTCCAAGACCTTCATCAAATCTGAAGAAGTCTCTAGAGACGCGAATGACAGATGTAGAGTAGCGAAGTCAGGACATCCTCCACCGGTACCTGCTCACAGAATACGTAACCTACATTGAATATTCTATCACAGGTGTTGACGCTATACTCAAAATTTGAATGTATTATATGAAAAGGTTAGTAGGTGTACTATGCATCCATTCGCGAATACATTATAATGTTATTGTAAATACATAAGTGCGTTACAATCTCTATAAGATTTTGTGTAATCACTGACTGTGGTTACTGCTTCTTTAACGCTATCGTCAATTGTTTTTGTTCGTCGCGATATCAGAAAAACGAACTAGTTTTTTAATAATGACAAGTGAATTTATGGTATGAAATACTTTCATACCATAAAATCATGCTTAAATTCGTGCTTAGATGGTATGGACTTTGGATAGAATGGATGGTGATATAACTGTGATTAAAATCACTAAACAAATATATGAAGATAATGTGGAAGGAAGGGTCGAACGGAGCTGCCCTAGGCGAACATATGACCAAATATGTAAACTTCAGATTAGAAAAGTGGGCAAGAGCAAGCCTCTCAAGCGAGAGGTGCGGGTTCGATTCACCTGGGAGGACAACAATTAAAAGTTTAGAATTTGTGCTATAATGGCTGCTGATACTCCCGTAAAGGAAAAAAATCCTGAGGAAACCCACTTCCAAGTCGGTTGGTTACCCCGGAAGTTTGCACTAAATCGTCTCATATTATGTAAATGAGAGAGGCCTGTACCAAGCAGTGGGCGAATAAAATGGCTGCAAAGAAATAGAAAGAAAGGCAAAGCTCTACGGAAAGGACAAGGTCGCAGCACCTGCAACCGACGAGAATGTATGTAGCGATGAATGACAGTGGAGTAAGCGAAGGATGCATGTCAGGAACACATGGCATGCGCTCTAATGTCTCTGGCTACCCTCCGGGGTATGTATGTGTGTAAAATTGTATTGATTTTTTAAAATAAAATCATTGGTTCCAACAGTGAGACTCGGCCAATGCATTTATATACAAGAGACAATACTTTTATGAGAAAGAACAGACCCCTGAGAAAGAATGTAACCGTGACAAGAAATGCCACTCAATTTTATAAGACGCAGGTCGAGTAAGTGGCTTCGCTTTGCTCAGCCAATAAACGCAGCAGTCTCAAACTACGCTGCGTACGTAGTTTGAACTCAAAGTTACAATGGCCGCCTCTGCTATTTCCGACTGGTCGCAAACACAGGCACCGCGACGCGTGAGAGAACTGCGGTACATAAACTGACCACAATTTTGTGCGGTTGGCTCATACAGGCTAACATAGTGTGCTAAGTAGGAAATAATGGACATACTGATTTTGCATGCTACTTAATTAGATTCACACTTATGATTGATTCCTGTATGAATTTCAGATATTGATGTTGATTTAAACATTTCGTTTAAAAGCTTCTCCTTAAACATAAATAGAGCAATGAAGTCAAGGGCACAAATTAGAGGAAAGCTCAATAAAATTATCGGTCTACGATTTGTAATATAATATATAATAAATAATAATATATATATATATATATATACTACGGTCCTGAACCATCATTGTAAAGCTGCAATCAAGGAAAAAACAAAATATGCATTGAATTATGTTATGCCCTCGTCCAATCTATTTTCATTAATTTCATTTAACTTACTACAAGAATTAACTCATGCATAAAAGCTACTGTCAAAGCGATTCACACATTGAAAAAGCTTCTAGAAATACAGGACAGCTTCTAGGAATACATTTACAGGCAATGCCCAGATGCGCTTCGGTGCTTAAAAGTGCTACGCGGCCTGACAGTGCTACGCCGCCGCCCAGCAGTGCTACGCCGCCCGTCGGAGCGCCCGGGTGTCTACGCGCCGCCTAACTCGGTTCACTGGTCCGCCGCTTCTCCTTGCCCCACAAGACGTAAACATTAAGATTCGTTTCCCAACTTTTCTCGGATTTGTTTATATTTTTTTCGACGACTCGAGTGTGTGGACAGTGATTTGTAGCGCGCCATTTTATTAGTTTTGTTGGCTTTGTGAGTTTTATGACTGGTTTTATTATTTGGCCTCAAGCCTTTTTCTCGGCGTATTTTTGTAAAGCGTCGGTGTTTGCTTTCTCGCATCGAAATCTGACAGTGTGAATATTTTATTGGCTTGCTGAAGCTTGCATGGATAAGAAAGGTAAGTTTTTTTATCAGTCGGCAATATTAAAATAAACGATTAATATCATGTTTATTTTATGTTCTAGTCTTGACCTGCAGATATATAAATATTTTTGGTTTAGAAAATTATATAACCCGTTCAGATAAAGAAACGTTTTATAACGAAACTGAGTGTAGCATGACATCTCTCTCACACGAATTGTGGTAATGCTTCGTGTGAGAGAAAAATCATGCTACACTTAGTTTCGTTATAAAACGTTTCTTTATCTGAACGGGTTATACTACTCATTTAAAGACAAAGTTGCATTATGCCTCATATATTTTGTTAGAAATTAAAGATAAAATTATAGGCATTATTAGCATGATTATTAAATCAGATGTAACATTTTAAACATGACTAAATTTATCTCTTTCAATGACTCTTTAACAAATTTTAATATCTGTGAACTTATTAAAAATATATCTTTCATTCGTCAATATGGAAGTACAACATGAAAATATTTATTTAAATAAATAAGTGCAGTATGTTTTTGAAATTTATTTCAGTCAGTGAAAGAATCCATATGCATGTTAGCCTTGACACGAAAAAATCTTCTTTGTGCGCAAATGAAAAGGCTTCTTGGCAGACTACGCGATTAACCAAGCCAAAAGATCACTTACGAGTTACGGAGGGTCGAAAGAAAAATTTAAATGTGTAATCTTTATTGCAACGTCCGCTCATGAGTAGGTAATATATTAATACTTTTACATTTCTATAAACCTGGTTAAGGTATTATAAAAGGTCGTATTATAGGTTAGGTTAGGTTAAAATTAACTGCGGCATTTATTTGGCGCGAATAAGTATTGAAAACTGAGTAAATTGTGTTTATAAACGAAACGTACATATAAAAATATCATAATTCCAATATATTTTACGTGGCCTTGGCGAAATCGGCGAGCGAGAGCTATTTGTATTTGATTTTGTTTAATTCACTTAAGTTTCTTAGCAAAATAACTAAATTAAAGAACGTCATTGAACTTGAGAAGAATTATTAATACACTTAGTTCTTTTATTAAAACAAACATGTATGCCTACGTCATATAATACACCAGTTCTGGCACCGTATACGCCAGCCCAATACATATTGGTGGATTAAGTAGATCTCATGACAGAATTTCCCTCTAGCGCAATTTTTTTTAAATAAACAATTTATCATTTGAAGATGTTGGATAATTAGTTTATTATTATTAATTTACCGTGTGGGGCCGGTACTTAAAAGAATGACCCCACTGCATGTCTTCCAATGCATGTCGTAAAAGGCGACTAAGGGATAAGGACAAAATGTCGTGCCAAAGGGCGACAGGCTCGCCACCTCTCACCTTGGCACGGTTCTTCTACCCGTTCATGCAGTAGGTGGGTCTTCGTGCCTTACATGCTGCTTGATATTGCTTGATATCTTGTCCGAATAACTTGCGAAATGTGGTGGTCGGTATTGTGCTGTAATTTTCCGTATTTCTGGCAGCACAACACCTATTGCTCTGCACCCCAATTGTTGGGATTCAGCGTGAGTGATATGTATGTATGTATGTATTATTAATTCTTATTCTATTAAATAATAGAAAATAATATATCGCCTGATCTTCGTCATTTTTCGATTTTTTTATATAGCCATGTTGCGTGATCTAACGCTCGCCGCCTGCCCCGCCTAGTTCGTGGCAGCCTAGCCGCCCACGCATCTCCTGCTACCACCTTCGGCCACTTTGGAGGGTAATGTTGTTCGCGTCGGTGACACCTTTAGGTCCTAAAGTCACACGTGCCTCATGGGTTGTCCTAATGAACAAAAAATACTTTGTGCTCTCGAAAAGGTAGCCTCCTGGGGCCGAGAGAACCTTGTCGACTTCAACGTCAGCAAAACACAGGCTTTTGCCTTCTTAACAAAGGCCGACCGATTTCCCTACCAAGCCACATTCCGGGGTACAGCTGTACTTAGGCACAGCCAACGACGGATTGGAACTGCTGGGCGTGGAACTAACGAATGATGTAGGATTTAGGAGCTTTATAGAGTCTAAAGCTAACCTTGCCTCCAAGAAATTAGACAACAGGCGATTCTTCACACCGGCACGACTCCTCATACTTTACAAAGCGCAAGTTCGCCTAGTGCTGGAGTATTGCAGTACTTGTTGGGGTCTTTAGCTGTATCCAGCGCCGCGCCATCCGCCCAATTGGTGATCCATAGCTTACGGAGGGTCTTTAATCCAGGCGAATAATCGGTTCCCATAGTCTGTTTTATAGGTGCTACCATCGTCGATGCTCCGATGAACTTGCTTCCCTAATCCCTCCTGCACCCAATGAGTATCCGCCACACGCGCCAGACTCGCTCATATGTGGTTGACAACTTCTGAGAACGCATCATTGAATATGGAACTGTCTTCCAGTGAGTGTGTTGTTCTAAATTGTGCGTGTTTCTAAATTGGACAACGAACTCTTTTTATGGAAAATACTGCCTTTCGTTCGCCTTTTAGCTGGCATATGAAATGTTATTTTCAAGGCTGCGCATATTATTCTTAATACTTTTAAACAAACTGCATAAACATATAATAATGGTGCCAGCACTTAAACTTGACATTCGGAAAATATACGAATCGACGCAAAGGTAAGTACATTCCTATCGTCTTAAATCGTTACACCGGAAATAGAGACAAATTCGAGATCTCTTTCTGTCATATTAAAGCCGAGCATAGAGTAAGAGGGAATTCGGAATTTTGTCTCTTTCCACAGTAAGGTTTTGAAAATACACGTGTGTACTTATTGATTTTATATTCATTCCTGTATGGGTGCCAGGATCAGAGAGGCCGAAACACATGCTCCGATGCAGCCAATTTTACCTCGGAGGCGCTGTCCACCTCAACGGTGAACAAGGGTTGTTTGGGAAACTGAAACATGTTTCTTTCGATTATATGGAGAACAGACGCTCATCGCGTCGTTTACTGTCGCAGTCCATGATTTTTGATAATAAAAGAAACTACTAGGACGGTATTCTGCGTCATAACCATTTTAAAATAATATCATTTCTTTCGAGTTAATACCTATTTCAATAATGAGTTTATTATTACTAACGACGGAACGGAGAAGGTGTATGCGTTTAGTTAGTGTAAGAAATTGTTTGTTTGTTTATAACCCCACCGCTGCCACCATGTTCGATTATAAAAGAAAATAATAATTGAAAAATATTTTTAACGGCAAAAATGTTATAATTTTACAATGACATTGACACAGAACACCACCGTAGATGCAAATAAATAGATCCTAAAATATTGATGATTACCGCTTTTACTAACGGTAGCTATTTTCTTATTAGCCAAATACTTAAAGAGGAGCGGTAATGTTTTATTTTATATATTCTCACTTTTCGAAAACTTCCTACCTTAGAGTAATAACAATATCGTAGCATTGTTAGTTCTCTAAGTTTCCGACCTTAGTGTAACAATAATACTACTTATTACTCTAAGCTTCCGACCAACTGTTACACAAATTGGAATAATATTTACACATACATTTTCGCGAGTACCCACAATCACAAATACAATTATTTAACAGACACAGGCACGGCAATATAAAGTGTTGCTGGATATGTTGAACATTGATAAATTGCTTATTTTCAGTTGACTTAAAAAAGGAGGAATTTCTCAATGAGGGTGTTTTTTCCGTTGTTATGCGATAAGTTCCCCAATTGTGGATCGATATTAGAGATTCATTTTTTTTTTAGAAAAGGGGTGCTTCACCCCTTTTCTAAAAAAAAATAGTCGTAGTCTAACATAAATTTGCTAAGGAACTGATGATTTTTTAAAACTAATTTTTTTCGTCTGCACGTTACGCGATTTTTTCCCCAATTGTTTACCCATTTTAATGAATATTTTTTTGTTAGAAAAGTGGTGTTTCAGTGGTAGGGTCACATGAATTTGGTACAATATTATTACAAAGAAACGTGTTTATGTTACGCTTTATTTTTCCCAATTGTGGATCGATTTAAATGTTTTTTTTCAGGAAGAAAGTATTTCAGTGACGGTTGCCATGTAAATGCGTTTCCTTATACATTTTATGATGGACTCTGAAGATAGGAACTCGTCGATAATAAACAGACGTATCGAGTGTATTAAAGGGGTTGTATTAGATACCGGTGGGTAGGATGCGGTGGGATAATGGTAAAGGTGGGAGAAGATGGTGCGAAGTTGGAGAAGGTAGGCGGACGTGTGGGAATCTCGGGAAAAGGTGGGGAAAGTGAGGGAATATGAGGGAGAGGGAAAATGTTCGAAGGTGGAGGAAGGTGGGGGAAGTTTCCTTGAAGGTTGGTGCAGTTATCCAGAAATAGGCGTTACCAATTAATTAAAAAAAAACATGTTAAATCCCAGTTGCATTTTCACTAGAAATCTCCTGAAATTGCCAAAATATCCGTGAATAAGAGACGGGTTTTACGGTTACAGCGAATGTTCAGTTCGTGAGTCCATTAGTAGAACTTTTAGGAGTGATGCGGAAGTCACCAATCAGCCAACAGAAGTAGGGGTTAGCCGCCACTTCCGTAGACCTATCGTGCAATATTCTCTGATGCTAAAACACTTCCGACAAGCAGAGATTTCACGATTTGTGCAAAATTAAACGCGTACATGTACTTACATATACGCGGTGTTAAGCTATCGGTTAGCCGAATTTGAACTGACCTATGGGAGTGATTCTGTATCGGATGCTGAACAGATTATCATATTTTTTTTTATAAAAAAGTATTTTATATTTTGTCATACATTTTGAGAGTAGGCATTTAAAAATTATATATATACATATCACTCCCGCTGAATCCAGAAAATCGGGGTAAGCAGAGCAGTCGGTGTTGTACTGCAAGAACTCCTGTAAACTTCAGCACAACACCGACTACCACATTTCGCAAGGTATAAGGACAAGATATCAAGCAGCATGTAAGGCACGAATGCCCACCTACTGCATGACTTGGTAGAAGTACCGTGCCAAGGTGAGAGGTGGGGGAGCCTGTCGCCCTTTAGCAGGCTTCTTGTCCTTATAGATTAGTCGCCTTTTACGACATGCATGGGAAGAGATGCAGTGGGGTCATTCTTTTAAGTTCCGGCCCCATACGGTGCAAAACACACGGTATTTAATAGTTGTAAGGAGAAAATAATTCTTTTTGCTCAATCGAAAAAAGTCGTAGAACAAATTTGTTAAGTTTCATGTACAGAATCACCCCATTTCGGGCAGTAGTACCTGTTTACTTAACACCTCGTATATTTTCTAAAACTGCTTCTATTGATATTCTAAATATCATACATTATATTACTCCATAAAGAGCAGAGAATTGTTTTTATAATATTTATTCTATTTTACTTGTCTCGAAAATAAATAGTAATAATGTATGAATAGCGTATTTAGCCTGATCCTGGATGAGAGTTTGTTTATTTGTTATTGTTGTTGCTGTCTGTGCGGTTGGGTTGAGTGGTTTTGCATAAAGTTTACCTAACAAGGTAGATGTACGCCAGTCTTGTCTTAACAGGCTTCGCTATACTTTAGAAGAACGTTGAAATTTTTTCCAGGGAAGTTTCTTGCCAGTTCTTGTAGGAACTTGGTGTGCGGCGAACTATTGACATGTAGATTGAACATACAAAATTTCATCTCGATCAGCCAGACTGTTCTTCTGTTCTTCTACCAAGTTGAAAACTTCTTATACCAAGTGGTGTGTGGCGAGCTCTTGGCACATAGAATGACCCTTCAAAATGCCAGTCCGATCGGCTGAGATGTTTAGGATGAGTTGTGCTGACAAAGAGACACCAGAACTTGTTTTGACCCTAGTCCATTAAGTGGCTTCGCGTCGATCAACAAATGACACAAAGAATGAATCGGAGACCGTAAATTATGCATGTTGTCAAACAAATTTTAACCTTTTTAGGAAAGTAAAGCACCTTGACCCACGGTGTAAACGGCAATCAGTTGGGAGAAATAAATTTGTATGCCTTACGGCACCGGCGTATTCAGAACTTACGCCATAAATATGACCTCCGTAAATTATAGTCTTTATGGGCAAGTTGCACAGCAGCCGTAATGGGCCTTTATGAGCAAGTTGCACTGCAGCCGTTATGGGCAATTACGACGTAAAGTTAAGAAGAGCACCTACGCCTTAATCGGCATCCGGTAGAGGGTGAGTGAGCCAACCCGTGTATCATCATGATCTGACATTATCTACCCTCTGAAGGGTGTAAGCCTTTTCCATGGCGCATAACCACATCTTCGCTCTTCTAATCCAGCCACTACAAGCTATTTTTCTAAGTTCACACGAGTATATCTAGGAGATGTTTGTCAAATGTGATCTCCATTCGTATACATGTTGCTCAAACGATTATCCTCTCTACGCCATTTGTGACCAGCGCTCTACCAGTTCAACTGGCTAATATCGTAAATTAATTTTAATACCGTACAGTTTCGGCATAATTGGCAATTACGCCATAAGTTTAAATATAACGCCTAAGCACCCGGCGGCATAGGTGATATCCGGTAGAGGGCGAACCGGTGCATGACGTAAAATTAATTTGAGTGTATAGCCTAGCCATGCGGCATCGACGTAATCGGCAATCGCGCCATAAATTTAGGAGAAACGGCTTTACGGCGTAAACAATTGCTATTTGACGAGCTATTTCAGTGACTTACGTCAGAGAGAATGATCACAATCGACAGAAACGATATCACATCGATCTGATACTGACATATAGAGATGACGACTAATATAATCCTGCTCCAGCTCGCTAAAAATATCATATAAGTAGTGTATAGCTCCTGCTATAGAAGTCTTTGACCCTTGTGTCAAAGTATCGAAAGTCCCTTACAGGAAGTTGGGAAGGCGCCGCAAGAGGATGAGCAAGTTCACTTCTCTTAGTGCACGAGCCTGACGGTGCACAGAGGTATTGCGGCGAAAGTCCTTGGGATGTTCCCGGCTACGGCCCGCATGCACTAATATATGTTCTACGTAGTGACTGCCTTCCTTCATGAGGGTCGTTGTCGACGGACCCACCTGGACTTCCGATCTCTGATCTCTTCGCCTACTTTCTTAAGTGACTGACAAAATCATGATACATTTCTTTAAGATTTATTATTTTATGCATGTTTATTTATTTTATATTATTAATCTTTTATATTCTTACTATTTAAAAATATATATACTTATATAAAACAAGACGATACAGTGACCGCTAAACTCACACATTTTACCTATCTTTGAGGGAAGATGTATTAGTTGTAAGTAGGTAGTGTTTTCATATAATAAATAAATCAACATAATGCGGGTTTAAGTCAAATCTTTCGATTCATTAAACTGTAGGTATTGAACAACATTCGACTTGAGAGTACTTGCTAAATATATTCTGTTTATTATGTATTAAAGTGCTTATTTCAAACGATGTCCACAGACGGAACATGCTAAAATGTTTTCATTACGTTTGTGAAACTCCGATTTCTCAGATGAAGCGTTATTATGAGTCAGATGTTTATCAGTAATCAATAAGTTGTTCTCGAAAGAAGTTATTTGTGGAATCACTAACGACTCGACAGGCACCGGACAAAAATAATTTTGTCCCGAGAATAAACAGCACGCAGCCTCCCCAGTTCAAGAAGTTCATGTGTTATCACATAGGGAGGAACGATATTAGATCACTCGAATGTAAATAGGTATTTATATCGTGCTCTTTATTAAATTGTATTTACTTTTATTTAGTTTTGTTATAATGTTTTATCGAATACTGCATGGATATAATTTATAAGCACATTGTTACGCGCCATGTAACAATGAGAGAGTGAAAGCCAGAAATCAAGTGAATGGGGCATTGCATGCTATTATGAGCAGCCAAAATATGTCCAATAGGGCACGTTTGGCTGTCCAT
>WYDE02121261.1:0-11441 GCA_009867175.2 Adela reaumurella
ATTACAGCACAACACCGACCACCACATTTCGCAAGGTATTCGGACAAGATATCAAGCAGCATGTAAGGCACCAAGACTCACCTAGTTCATGACTTGGTAGAAGTACCGTGCCAAGGTGAGAGATGGCGAGCCTGTCGTGTGATATTAAGCTGGTAGACGCACTTTTCCGAATATTCAACCCAATTAGGCGATCCTGTACACGCAACTTATTTTCTAAGCGACTCACCAGTATGGCATACTTAATATTTGAAGATGACATGTGTTGGCATCCCGCTAGGTCGCTGAATCTGTTCTGCAGAGGGTGGTCGGTGAAGACGCGGGCTCCAAGGTGCTTATCCTCCTTCTCTGTCAACTTGTCACTGTTCTACAACCCACTTTCATCTTCATACGCTTATATTTCATTGTTTTATATCGCTACCTCTCGGCGCTTCATCACAAAACTTCCGAAGAGAAGCCCCTAACATTATATTATTCCTGTGCGTTGTGTTACCTACTAGATCTCATTGTATATTTTCAGAAGCTGTTATTATGCTTGGAATCTGTATTATATCGTATTTGTTTTGCAATATTATTATTATAATAACTACATAAAATATTTTGCAACATATCTCATGGTGTAATTTTTGAAACTGACAAGTTAAATATTTCTTAATTTCATTCTAAAATGATTCATCTGTGTATTAAAAAATATGCTGGAATCTCCAGAAAATTCCGTGAAAATTTTAAAACAGTATTCAGGTGAACCTTTGAGACAGAATGTTGGCATTGAATAGTGTGGCACGTACGTATGTATGTGTGACACGTTTATAGTTTTCTATTTTCGTATGGCTTTGTTATAGTAGTACAACACGCAGTATTGAAATATTTATTTTTATTGTTAAATATATCTTCACGGAGGTTTCTAGCGATCAAGTAACTTTCAGAAGGCTCGAACTACACTGCTCAGATTTAAGCTGTAATTGAGAAAATTACTTGAAAAAATCTGGGTATAGTGCATCGTATATAAGAGTTCTATTCGCCGTTATGTTGGTAGCAATGAATTAAGTGTTGCCACATATTGAAAAAAATATTAAATTAGGGAGAAAATAATAGTGGCAAATAAGGAGTCACCAAGGTTACTTTACAATACCCTTAAACAACCGCGGCCATCAAACAACATTCCGAAAACCTCCAGCTCCTCCCGCAGCGAATTCATCGGACCGTTCCGAAGCCCTGAACAGAGTGCCCCGCTCATGGTCACGGAGACCATGACCATGACCATGAGCGGGGTGCTCTGTTCAGGGCGTCGGAATGGTCTCATGAATAAGCCGCGGGAGGAGCCGGAGGTTTTCGGAAGGTTCCTTTACCTTTGCGAGAACGTCGTTTATCACAATGAGGTACCTAATAAATAAGAATGCACGTGTTTCTATTAAAATGTATTAAACAGGCAGGAAGAATCAAAGAAAATATCCGTATAAATAAGAATAAATCTGTATATATGGCAACATTGTTCTTGTCCAGACTTCCAGACAAGTGGAGCCGACATAACCGCGAAGGGAATTCTTACGCGGGATGCATTATAGTGTGGTCCGAGCTTTGATTGAACACGAGTTATTGAAAATAATTGTGTCGTTATTGGCAGATGGTGCACAAACAGTTCAACTCTCCCATCAATCTGTATTCAGACTCAAACATCGCAAATTCCATTAGGCAGAACCAGGGACCCGTGCCGTAAGTATATCTGTGTATTGTAATATGAAAAGACCATAAACCCTTAGGCAAATCCTCGAACTCTTATAATATTTCAGACCCCACAATCAGAATTTTAACAGAAACATGGATGATCTGTGAACAATTATACCGGCTGTAAACTTCGATGATGATATTGGATTCATGAGGTCAAAGGAACCAATTTTCTCTCTTCCAGTTTTTTACATGCAGAAAATTTTAACCTCCTGTCCATTTTCAAATTTCGCGCAGCCAACATGTATGGAGCAACTGAAATTGTTTGAAATGCCAAAAAATGGTTGAGAGAATAATAAGAGTTGTTCAATTTGACCTCCTAAGCACGATGTAGGAAAGGATGGTGACCGCGCTCCAGAGCGGGTTGCTTGCAAAAGTAAAGCTAAAAATGTATGAAACTTTTCTAGTTACTCTGGTGGCCGCGCGCAGCGCTGGCGTCTCTT
The DNA here is from genome assembly GCA_009867175.2 of Adela reaumurella. Classification (NCBI taxonomy): domain Eukaryota; kingdom Metazoa; phylum Arthropoda; class Insecta; order Lepidoptera; family Adelidae; genus Adela; species Adela reaumurella. The sequence continues at coordinate 2,166 of WYDE02121261.1, forward strand.
CGGGTGCCGGCCTTGATAGTACGCGCTAGAACATAGCAGCTTTCACCTCACTACTTTCTTAGCGAGTCGAGAGCAATAGCGAGCACTTAGGTATCTCAGTTTTTTAGGGAGTGACCGCACCATTCTTTTCTAATTCGTGCTCCTAAGCAATGTCTTGAAATTAATATTATCATTGAAGTTTGAATGTTATACACCCGGTATCAAATTTTATTTTATTACAAGATATTTTGGTGTTTTATATTCTGCTTTCACTATTGAAGAAAATTACAAATTTTATGATGTTTTCCAATTTGTCTACAAAAAATGTTTTTTTCTCTGATGTTGATTTGTATGGATCCTGTAAAATTGCTTAAAATAAAAAATTTCAACACTGAAAATGAACGTAAGAGAAACAACCAGCTCTATTAAAATTACTTTCCTGTGTTTAGGCATAATTTTTTGTATTAATTCGATATTGTATGCGATTCATATTATATTGAATTCCTACTGTGGTGCCTAATTCAAATTGTTGCTTGCTTTTTTTGTTAGATATTCATTTAAGCATTACATAGAGCTATTGAAAATGTACTGACTAAAATCATGCTTTGTCCCAGTTATAGAATTTAATCAGTATATTTTCGTCATTTATGTATATATGTATATATATTATTATACTTTAATGTTGCTTTTATTTATATTTGAAAATATTTTTCCCTCTAGATGTGAATATAGTCACATGCCGATTTTTACAAAAATACCTACATAGAAAATATCTTTAAAACAATTTTATAACAGAAAAACCATAGAAATATGAACACGAGTATACATGCATTGAATATAATCACTCGCACTTTCAATAGTGTGTATAATTAATTAATAGAAAGAAGGTAAATTTAGACAAATGTGAGGACTAGACTCACATCTTTGGGGGATTAGAGAATTTGTATTATATAATATTGTGATGATAATGTAGAGTTTATAACCGTCACTAAACTCTTACAAATGTACAGTTTCACACACTACACACACGACATGAACCGTCGGGACGACGACACGTGTACACTGCTGGATATAATGTAATGAATATGTGTGTTTTCTGATTAACTAGCGCTAACGGCCATTACGGGCGGCCACACATTATGAAGAGGCAAGTCTTTTACTAAGAGTGGAGCCAGTCAACGCACCTCAGTCGATCTTAAAATGCCATAACGCTTGTTTATTTCGAATTATTCTTTAGGCTATTATATAACCGAGATTCTACATATCTCTCGACATTCTCATTAAACATTTTAACGCTTGTCTCTCGAGTCGCAGAACCACTCTACAGACGTGGCCGTGCTGTCGTCGCCATCCGTATCTATGTGCAACCGTACTTTAGCGTAATATCTCTCGTCACGCGCATACATTATACGCACTCTCATCGACTCATCGTATTTAGAAATTAATCGTGCGCAACGCAACGTTGCATTTTTAGTTTAAGTGACTCTCGTCTAAGAACTCGAACTTATTCTGCATAATTAATGTTAGTCTCTTTATTGATCTTTCCTTCCTTAAAAACAAAACCCAATAACGGCTCCGCAATTAATCAACCGAATCTCCGTACTGTTACCGAACACACACCCGTAACTCGTGACACTTCCACTAATACCACGTGTGTTTCTCTATTATCGTTTGCGCCCGCTAACCGACTTAACACTAACGGCCCCGCGTCGCCCGCACCCTGCCCCCCCGCACCGCCCCCGCACCCCGCCGGACTCCGTATAACCCCTGCTGCCCACTAGACACAAGACGACCGTTCTCTACGACCCCGCCAAGTCCGAGACCTTCAGAGCGCTGCAGGAGGAGGGCCTGGGCGACGTCGTGCAGGAAGTACCGGTACCCGTGCAGCACAAGGTCTTCACCGCACCGCCCAACAAGGTGAGAGCCGCGTCCGCGCCTTCGTAGCTTATCTGTGTCCATTAGAGTACATAATACAACAACATCCTGCTTTAGGTCTCTTTCGCACTACTCAGATAAGTTCCAGCGGTAAATTGTAATTTTTTTCTTAGTTTGAGGCATAAATGAGAGGTGCATGACATTTTTCACCAGTAGAGTTTGTCTGGAACTTATTTGAGTATAGTGAAAATACCTAATCCTGAACATTATGTGGTATTAACTTGGGTGTGATGTGATGTGAAATGTGTTAACTAAGGGGAACTGAACCTTTAACAAATGTATTATATTGTGTTGTTTGTGGACTGGTGAAATGTAGTGCCAGTAACAATTATCACTCCTCACGTAGCCGGGGTAAAAATAAACACATGTAGCACAAATTATTTCGATGCCCTTAATTCCTTTGAATAATCTTGAAACTAAATTCCTGTATAGAACTACACAAAATTGCGACACTAAAACATTATGTTTATACGCAGAGGCCAGTTCCGCCACCTAAGCCCGCGAAGCCGGAAGTAGCGAAAACGACAATGAAACAAACGACTTTTGTAAGTATTCTACTTTCCTAAGTTATTTCAAATTATTCCATTTTCTTCAGTTATATTTCAAAATACCCTGTATCTTTATTTCACTTTCCTCAGTTATATTTCGAAATACCTATATCGTTATCCACTTCCTCAGTTATTTCAAAATACCCATATGGTATTCCATTTTAATGCATAACAGAGCGCAGACTTATTGCTTTCAGGCAAAGTCTACAGGTCTACCTTTGTATACAGTGGTTTCCTCGTCATGTTTTCTTCATTTCAACAGCTCTTCTAGTTAAATTTAAATACATGATATATTATGCATTGACCGGGAAAAAGCAGCTCAACATGAAGAATGCAAAAATGACAGAGACTATGTGCTTTCTGCTCGTACTAGGCGTATGACATATTGTGTTTTGACTTCTCGATGAGGATCCTCCCCGTTCATTTCAAGCCGTTTAACCGTCTGCTCCGCACATTTTAGTAGCCAACATTTACCCGATTAAAACACAAATTTATCTGCGCACGTCGAGCTGATGAAAAAGTTAAGTTAAAACTAACTAAAATTACCACAAAAAGATTGAACGAGACTTAAAGAGCAGTCAGTGCCTACGACACGTGAGTGCAGACCGTACTCACTCATAGGCGTCGGCGGAGAAGTGAGGCAGTATGCAGGCGGGTGAATTCAACGCTGGAAGTGTTGATTTAACCTAACTTTTTTGACAGCTCAAAGAGCACAGTTAAAATAATTGGGTTATACATCACAGTGACTGAAATAAAACTATCAGTATACCGATGTATCTAGCTGGGTCAGTGTTTGCTTTATTCTGTATTTGATTACCGAAGTTAAGCACTGCCGAGCGCAGTCAGGTCTTGGATGGGTGACCGCTTGACCATTGACGCTGGTCGTGGTTCGGATTCCACGTTAAACTGTAGCTCCCTTCCCTCTCCTTACATGGTGGTAGTGTTAAACCCGCCCGGGTTGGTACCACCGCACTGAATGAAGGTCGGACGAAGCGGGTATGAAATATAGTTTGTGTTTTCCATCCAGTTAAGTGTAGCCGGCTGGAATTGAGGGAAGTGCTGATATGGCACCCACCTGCATAATTCATCAAGGTGTTTAGGCTGTCATCACTGGGACCAGAAAACTGGTGCATTAGGTGATGTAGCCATCCGTGTCAGTTTCAATAAAAAAAAAAATTATAACCTGAATATGAAGCGAAGGAGAACAAGGGAGAAATGTATACAAGTCTCATTTATTTGCTTTTAACGTTGGAGTGAGAGAACTGCCAGCGAAGTCGCACTTTAGTAGGATATGAAGACACGACAAGCTTTTCGTCCAGGAGGTTGTGAGGCCTCTTCAGGCAAAAATGTGGAACGCTTCACGATTTTGTGTGCCATCCTTGCGTGCACTTGCTTCGGCAGTACATATACTAAAATTGGAACGATACAGAGAAGATTATCATGGCCCCTGCGCAAGAATGACACACAAAATCGTGAAGCGTTCCACATTTTGCCTGAAGCGTCCTCACAACCTCCCGGACGAAACGGTTGTCGTGTCTTCATATCCTTTGATTAGATTAGATGTGTGCTAGCATTAAGAAAATTACATTTCGTACTATGGTATCTTCACGTATCTAGCTCTGCCGAGATTGGTTTTGTTTGTATTTTATCAGTTGCCACGGTAAAGTCTAGAGAATTACCCAAAAATGAAAGATCAGGTATCGTATCCCTTCGTACAAATATATAACATTGTCGTAGACCAAGATTGGTAGGAGACCGAGACTCAATTAGCGTCGAATTTTACAATGTGACGTATATTCTGTACAAAGATCCTTCTAGAATGCAATTACAATCGGACACAGCTTTAGTATCTAAGTATTGGCTAGCTTCCTGCGGCAGCCGAGCCGAGGTTGATTTATGAAACACTGCTTCGGGACAAGTGAATGAAATTGTTTTTATTTGAAACATACATTAGACGTGTAGTTCCAAATCGGGCTATAAAATTTGCACTGAATTTAACGAGAAAAACACTTCACTTGCATCACACTATTTCCATGTCCAACGTATGCGTCATTTTGGTTTATCAGTGAGAAAATCAATGCAATACTAGAAAATGTGCTATTTAACCCACTGGCTCGGATCGACCACAGCTGCGGTCGGTGGCGCGCGCTATTAAATCTCGTATCGGCCGTATGGGCGGGGCGCCGTACGTCTTGGAGCACGGTCGAATTTTTGCGTTTCATTTGAATTTGACACATATTTTCATATTTGAATGAAAGAAGAAAGAATCACCAACACAATGCAGTCATACGGAACGCACCTCGCATAATCATCTTCAATCTATGACTAGTTTAAAATGCGTAATTTCCGGTGAGAAATCACTGAGCAATTTTTTTAATTTTTTACTATTGAAAGGTAACTTTTTACGATACCGTAGATACAAAACATGCATTGAAGAAGACACGGAACTCGAGTACAAAAATAATTTTTATTGATCAATTTCCTGTTAACAACTGATTTTGCCCCCGAAATCTTGCGAACTGTACATAGTACGATAAGTCAGCTGTAGTAAGAAGTATAGTTTGCGCGAATAGGTTCGGAGATGGTCGAGATATTACAGAATATCGATAGCAGGGGCAGAGCGACAGTGCGCCGCGCCCGAGTGACGAAATACACTCGTGCGCGCGTGTACGTGTCATTATGCACGCATCAAATCGTACATAGAACAGCCAAAGGGTTAAAATTTATTTTAAGTAGTTTTCAAGATAATGGTAATGATAATTTCATTTTGAAACTAATTTTTGTACTTTTTAATTTTTTTTGGATATTGGATGGATTTTATATTATTTTTCCCACACATAAAACATGCGTGTGTGGTGCCTCACCTTGGGAGACGCTTAAACCCAGCAGTGGGTAGATAATGGCTGATGATGACACGACGATGATGATGATGATGATGATCTTGAAATTGTTTGCAGAGACCCAGTCAACGGTATTCGGTGAGAAGCTTCGTGAGCAAGTGGAGGATCGCCTTAAGTTCTACGAGACGGGAGACATTCCCAAGAAGAACATCGACGTGATGAAAGAGGCCATGCAGATGGTGGCAGCGCTGCCCAACGGTGAGGACCACACGGACGGTCCGCCCAAGAAGAAGAAAAAGAAGAAGAAGGAGAAGCAAGAATAGCGCATCTCTTTAGCGAAGTCTGTATTTGATGTGATGTGTTGAACTCCGGAAATCTTGCTATCACACTTCCTAACCAGGACTAAATACATTATTCCTTGTAGATCACTAAATGATATAATAGATGGTTTGACACAGAGAGAATGGATGGTGAGAGAATGGCCAAACAAATATATGAAGCAAATGTGGGAGGAAGCGTCCAACGAAGGTGAATATATCACATACAACTAGGTAACCTTTTACGGAACGGGCAAGTTCGCAGAAGCCATTAAGCGATGTGTGACGGTAGGTAAAGCAAAAATGTATGCTTCTTGGCATACATCTGAGTGGGAGGTGTTTGGTGAGTGTTAATTTTTTTCTTCAAATACAGTTTTATGTGGGAACTGTGGGAACAGTAATGTGGAAACTGAAATTTTTCATACTGAAAAAATTATAACTTTTTGCACAGAATTCGCGCGCACTATGGATTTTAAGTGTCATCCATCCCCCTCTGTAAACAGTAATCACACGCGCTATCTCTGTCTCACGGCTGAGGCTGTGTGCGTCTGTGTGGCGTGACGTCATGGCAAGATTTAGGAACAAAGTGATATTGAGATCTTTCAGAATTCAACACATTTTAGTTTCTTAATGTTATAAGGTTATGTTAAGGGAGTTATGTATGAGCTAATGGATGAACGATTATAATTTTGTAGAAATAAGTGCTTTGTTTGCGATTGCAATATATTATAATAAGAAAACGCTAATATTTGTTTGTTTGGTTCCCTTTACAATTGATGCAAACGAGCATCCAAACCCTTACTTACCGATTCACATGACAGTATATATTGATACCGACAGTATACATTGATGCAAACAGCATTGAAACCCTTATTTACGGACTCCAGTTGATACTGACAGTAGGGGGAAATAGGTAGGCTTTGTTCAGAGGGAGGATTCGTACTGTGGTCCTATCTGCACTGTCGAACACGGTTGTATGCATTTGTGTGCGTGACTCCCGCTCATACATATAGGCAAACGGCGGGGCGAGGCGGCAGTGGCGCTACCGGCTTCGTTGGGACGAGTCTATACGTGTTTTCGCTCCGCATCTCTTATATGTAATTTACTATGGTTTATGAATAGATGTCTTAGTTTATTAAGTAAACATTAATTTTGGGATAAACTTAACAGTTATTTTTACTTTGAAACCGTGAAAATGTAACTTTCCAGATATCACATTTTGAAAGTTTACACACCTATTGCATAATGATGAGACGAGTCCCTTTATGGGGGACTTACACGGGTGACTATAGCCGCACGGCGAAAGGCGACCGTCCAAATGGCTATTCGGCTAGGCCGCAGGTGACTGAAGTCGCAAAGCCCAAAGTAGACTAGCATTCTACTTTTGGCCGTGCGGCGGCCGGCCGAATTCGGCTAGTGACTAAAATCGCCCGTGCAAATGCTCAGTCCCAGGCGATCGCTTGCTGCGAATAGATACCTAGTGCGCTGCGCTCGCTCGCTCTCCTCCGCGTGCACGTCGAGCGAACCCCGTGAACACGAAACAATGAATAAAATAACATAATTGAGTTTTTACAATGTTACGAAAGAATCCTTATGGAATCCACGAGAAAATGATTACAGGAATAATAATATTCGTGTAGCGGCGCTCAAATCAATTATTGAAGAAATGCGCTTGGAAATCACAGCTGAAGAGCTAAAAGTAAAGATTTGAATTTATTCTTGAATTTACAGTCTTCAATACATACATACATACATATCACTCACACTAAATCCCGACAAATCGGGGTAAGCAGAGCAATCGATGTTGTGCTGCAAGAACTCCGGTAAATTTAAGCAAAACAACGACCACCACGTTTCGCAAGGTAATCGGACAAGATATCAAGCAGCATGTAAGGTACGAAGACCCACCAACTGCATGACTTGGTAAAAGTACCGTGCCAAGGTGAGAGGTGGCGAGCCTGTCGCCCTTTTGCACGGCATCTTGTCCTTATCCCTTAGTGGCCTTTTACGACATGCATGGGAAGAAATGCAGTGGGATCATTCTTTTAAGTAGGTACCGGCCCCACACTGTACAGTACCGGCCTAAATTCAACTGGTCTTAAAACTGCGTATGACCACATTTCACGGTCTTACTATAATAATTTGGTTATTCGACTAAAGAGAAGAACAAAAGAAAGCACTTACATCAAAACAAAAATTTATAAAAAAAAAATTGAATTTATTGATATGTTACTTTTGGGATGTTAAAGACTTTTTGTGACTACAAGAGCGTAATACATAACAATTTCATAATGGAAATCGGTAAACTTTATTGTAATGAAACGTTCACGGGCGTAAGGACTATTAGGTTCGTCAATTATAATGTTGCATACCTATGTTACAAAACCAATTATAATGCATGCGCGATGAATATGTGAAAGGGAAAAGGTTTTAGTTTACTTGCAACATTAGGCCAGAGACGAGTAAAAGAACAGACTGCCAATGCTCATACAAATTTGCGTCCCTCGCAATCAGCTAAAACACTCTGTATTATTAATAGATATCGTTGTTGTATAGTCCGAAAATCGTTCTACCAGACGATAAAACGTTAAAATCGGTGAAGGAAAACACGGTCTTCAAGTAGTTGAATAATAGCTTGTCGAATAATTTCAATGCCAGTACGCAGTAGAACTGATCTCGTCAACATTTTGATGCAAAATGAACTAGTCACCTGCGATTTTTATAGATCCGTGTAAATGGGGTGGCGATTCGGCTTAGACGGGCGATACGACTAACGACTTGCCGCATGGCTAAAACCGACCCGTGTAAATCCCGCATTAATTGTGTTAGTACGTTCTACTGGAGTATTAAACTGAGAATTATTCTGCTAAATGTTTGTCTAGTTGATTCGCCCAGTTGTTGGTATATTATTACAAATTGTTATTGTGGCCTGGACTTTTTATAAATGCATATTGTGAAATGGACATGCAACTTTAGTATATGTAAACAAAAATGTAAAAATATAATTTTTCTTCCTAGATAGCTTGTCTAAACATGGTTAACAAAATAAAAACAAATTAATAAAATCAAAAGCATCTTTATTAGAGTTGGAAACACTTAATCATTGTCGCCCTCAGCGCACATACCATGATAAAGGTAAACTTTTACGGAAGGGCAAACTCTGCAGCACCCGTAAGCGGCGTGCATGTATGACGGATGCATGTCATGAATGTGTTACTTGGCTCCATGTCCTGCCTACCCCTCTGGGAAGAGGCATAATAGTATGCATTTATTTGTTAAATTGATGTTGTAAATCGTTATTTTTGATAGTTATTTTATTAGATGAAGCGCGAAAGTTTGCGGGGTTTGCCCTACGTTCATAAAGTGTATTCCAGAGTTTCGCAGTGCGGAAGAAAAACATTTTAATACTAGGAACTTTAATGGTAGCGGCACGGTTGAATGAATTGTGTAAGCAACCGCGTGTGTTCCGGGGTGGGTGCGGGTCGACGGGAGCAGTCGGACTACTTCACGTGAGGTGCGTCGTCGCACGGGCTGCTGCTAGCTAGCATTTATTGTTCTTTCTTTTAGTAAGCGGTGCGGTGTCGCGGTTTAATTTCGTTGAAGACATTGAAATAATTTAATGAGTGATTAAAATCTATATAGATGTGCAACTAAATA
>WYDE02121372.1:0-11441 GCA_009867175.2 Adela reaumurella
AGTCAAATCTATGCAAGGCATTTTATATTCCGCTATTATTCTGGCTCTTACGGCCGGTTCATTTTTAAAGGTGAAACAATTTTAAATGTGTCAAATATTGCTACGAGTCTTACAGTTTAGAAGGACAGAGTTCAGACTCAAGCCAGAACAAAGATAATGGATACTTTATGTTTAAAGAAAATTGTGACTAAAATAGTCAAATCTATGCAAGGCATTTTATATTCCGCTATTATTCTGGCTCTTACGGCCGGTTCATTTTTAAAGGTGAAACCATTTTAAATGTGTCAAATATTGCTACGAGTCTTACAGTTTAGAAGGACAGAGTTCAGACTCAAGCCTGAACAAAGATAATGGATACGTTATGTTTAAAGAAAATTATGACTGAAATAGTCAAATCTATGCAAGGCATTTTATATTTCGCTATTATTCCGGTTCTTACGGCCGGTTCATTTGAAAAGGTGAAACAATTTGAAATGTGTCAAATATTGCTACGACCCTTAGAGTTTAGAAGGAGTTCAAACTCAACCTGAACAAAAGTAACGGATATTTTATGTTTAAGGAAAATCGTGATCAAAATAGTTGAATCTATGTAAGAAAACTTATATTCCTCTATAATTCCGGCTTCGCAGTTTATTTATATTATTAGAAAATTTTTAATCTAATTAAAGTTGTTAAACATTTCGACGAATCTTAGAGATTATTGGGACGGAGTCTAGACTGAACAAAAACAAATCTTTACTTCAAGGTCAAATTATTGAATTAATTTGAACTATTTCACCTGCTATGTTTTAATTTTTATTGCTTCACCTCCTTTACGATTATTATATTTATTAAATGAATTAAATAAACTTTAATTTCTTTAAAAGTTGTTCAAAATATTCTGATTTCAATGTTATTCAATTTGATTCTTATATAATTACAATAAACCCTATGAACCATTAATGGGTAGTAGATATTTTATGTTCTTGTAAAATTGTGACTAAAATAGTAAAATCTATGCAAGGCAATTTATATTCCGCTACTATTCCGGCTCTTACGGTTGGTTCATTAGAAAAGCTGAAAAAAATTAAAATTTCTCAATCATGACGACGAATCTAAGACGTTAGAGGGACCGAGTCCAGAGTTCCAGACAGAATCTGCATAGTTCACTTTCGAGGATGACAGTGACTACGTATGTATTTTATACATACATATCACCCGAGAAACAGGATAAGCAGAGCAATCGTTGTTGTGCTGCGGAACTCCGGTGAATTACAGCACAACACCGATCACCAATTTCACAAGATTTTCGCGGACAAGACATCAAGCAGCATGTAAGGCACGAAGATCAACCTACTGCATGATTTGGTAGAAGTACCGAGCCAAGGTGGCGAGCCTGTCGCCCTTTAGCACGGCATCTTGTCCTTATCCCGTATTGACTAAAATAGTTAAATAAAATATATAAAATATATAAATTTAAAGGTATTCATATTCCGGTAATACAGATAGCATTCGAAATATGAAGTTTTATTTTCCAGGTAGACACATTCAGATCGCAGAAACGTGAAATTAGAAGGAGGCAATCACAATATTTGCTCATCAGACGTTCCTCGTTCCACATGACCTTTTTTTATATATTTTGCTATCGATCGGAGTTTAACGCATTCGCGTTTACAGAATCAAAAGATAAAAAAGCAACGCGTTTTCTAGCACAAGACCGACTCAATAAATGCCTGCTTATCCTACTGTTGAAAGTCCAAACATCGGAAGAACTGAAAAAGAAACTTCGAAGGGAGGTGATCACATTTTGGACTTCTATATGAAGAATGCGTTTCAGCACCGTTTACTTCAACATTTCGGTACGAATACGACTACTAACTACTACAATTTCCTCAATGAATTTTCATCCTGCCTGGAGCAAGGGGTACAATCTTCAAAATGTAGTGGGTTCCGACCACTAAGCTAAATTATGGGAGGGGCGATCCACGCGCAGTAATACTAAAGTCTATTTTTTTCCAAGATGAACGAAAATGACGTTTCACTGATATTACTGCGTTGCCACCTTTAAACAATGTTGATGCAGTAGATACAGATATTATCGATTAATCGATGGAATGATCGATATGATGCATTTTTATGATGAAAAATATTATCGATTAATCTAATTAATGAATCGATAATATTGTCAACAACACTTACAAAACTACTTGAAATTTGTGTGAAAATGGCAACGCTGCAAACCTCACTTTTGTCCGTCTTGGAAAAAAAAACGTAAACCCTAAATTAGCCAATTTATTCATACGAAAATCACGCGGACACCATATCATATAGGTATATACGAGATAACCATATTAGAAATTCACACGTCGGCGACTAATTACTCTATTATGAACTACGTGTCGATCCACCCTCGGATCTAGATCGGTGGTTCCGACCAGTGTCCAAGTTGGGCTAACCGTTCTGGTGACCACGCCCGCACGGAACCGGTCCTTAAGAAATTTGTTTTTAAATTATTTCATAATCAATAAAGTCAGTGTGTCAGATTGGCAGAGCGGGCAAGAGCACGCCTCTCAGGCGAGAGGTGCTGGTTCGATATCCAATGTGAGCGCAATATTTATAACTTCAGAATTTGTGCTAAATGGCCGCTGACACCCCGGTGAAGGAAAACATCGTGAGGAAACCCACTTCCAAGCCGGTTGGTCACCGTGGAAGTGCAGGACTAAAATCCTCTCATATCATCTAAACAAGAGAGGCCTGTACCCAACAGTGGGGCGGATAAAATGGCTGCAAAGAAAGAAGAAGAAAGATGGTTGTAAACTAGACCTGAATTAGTCAGAAATTTATATTTTACATCCGGTTCGATTTCGCCCATAAAGAAGAGCCGGTAAGAAACTTCGCGGGATTTTTTTTAAACGTCTTTCTTACAATAAGTATAACAGTTTGAATTGATCCAAAAAATATAAGGCGAGGTTAAATAATGAATACCGAATTTTTAGAATATACACAATTCACAAATGCGGAAAAATTCTGTATCATATGTTAATGCTGTACTAGGCCTCCATTCGAGCATAATTTCGATGTAACTAGGCGTTTGTTTAAGAGCGATAAAACCACACAATACAAGCATGGCCGATATTACGAACGTCGTTGTTAAACTCGAAAATCGATACGATAAAGAGATATACAAAGAAGCCTTTACTTCCATAACTTGCGTTGATCATCTACACTTATATATAAAAAAGGAGTAGAAATGACGAGTCTGTACACTGATTCAATTTTAACTTTATTGTATTTTTAGGACTTCCTGTAGGATATAGGGCCGAAAAAATATATACCCAACCAATAAGGAACTTAAAGCGAGGCCGAAGGCTACGCTGTATCCAGTTTCACATGAAGCTATAAAATTCAACCTGGAAAAAGGCCTAAGGCCGAACTGCATGCTCTGTTACATTTCACCATCCTAACCAAGAAGAAACTTTTAGCCAGGAAAAAAGGCCAATCTGCCTGCGGTCATAATTCTAAACCAAGAAGTCAAAAAGGCCGAGCTGCGTGCAGTTAACAATTTCACAATTCCAGCCAAAACATAAATCATAAGACAACCACTACCATAATGTTCTTCATAAGTGTTAGTCGTTTACGGATACTGCGAACTTGCCCCTTTTGGAGCACATGCTCGATCTATTGTAGACGCACGTACCTAGAGGACGTGCGTGTCGTGCGTCTAGGGTGACCCAAAAATAAAAGTCCGCTCCAAAAATATGTGAAAACCACATCACGATAAAATAATATGTTTTTTAATTATATAGGATGCACGTGAATCAACTGCGTTCCTTTTAGGAGTTTGCTCTGACTAATATTATTCTACAACTTTTGGAAATTCGATAAAAAAATATTACTTTTTTAATTGAGATTTAGGTCTATCCTTAAATGTATGGAGAAGATGAGGGTTTTTTTTCGAATTTCCAAAAGTTGCAGAACTAAATTTGCTCAGTTTATCCTACAGAACAACCACCTTAAAAGAACACAGTTTATTTAAATACACCCTGTATTCTGTATATAAGAGAAAATAGATAACGGCAAGCTAACAACGAAACATTTTTCTAACATAATTTTTCAACATATTTTCTTAAACGTAAGGTATACCTTGCTTTACTTATAAGTAAAAAACTTAACTAAAATTAAAAACACAAAAATCCCTCTCAACACTCTTATGATTTTGAGTGATAAAGAAGCGTACAAAATGCTAAATTTACGCTTCTCGATTCTCGAAGTATTACAACGAGAGCGAGTGTGGTAATGCCACCCTGCCAGCGACCGCGCAAGTGCGCCTGCCTGCGCACGCGCTAGATAGAACAAGCGCCGCAGTTGTGGTTGCGTTAGATTGAGCGGAACAAGGGCTACGATTAAGTAATTTCGTAATACGAATATAATTAAATAATGAAATTTACTATAGATCATTCATACTAAGTACTATTATAATACTAAATACCATGTTATCTACATACATACTTATATAAATAAAAATTAATACGGAATTAAAGATTCTATTAAAATGTTCATAATATTTCGATACAGATTATTTGGGAAATAAAAATTGGAAAAGTGTCCGGAAAATCGAATATTTTGTAAAAATTACAAGTGTTTTTTTATGGGATTTTTGCTATGAACAAATGTGGATTGGCAGGTGATTGTGATTGAAATTTGTACAGGACAACGGGTCTGTCAGGTCAGCTAGGAATGGGAATAAGAGTAAGGGCAGGTAAAGGGGTATGAGTATGTGTAAGGATTGTTGTATAGGAATAGAGTAACTGATTCAGGTTATTCCCGTTAAATGATGCGCTGATGAAGTCGCGCGGGTCAGCTAATGTTAAATAAATAGGTACCAACATAAACAAATTAAGAATGATCTAGGAATTTGTAATAGAGTAATCTGTAATCTAGTAACCTAGTAATCTAGTAATATGTAATCGTAATTTAGTAATTTGTAATCTAGTAAACGTTAAACAAGTAATCTGCAATCCAGCAATCTGTAACCTAGTAATCTGTAATATAGTAATCTGTAATCTAGTAATCTGTAATTTAGTAAGCTTTAATATAGTAATCCGTACAATACTTTTTAAATTACCGCGGTCGCTGAACAACATTTTGAATACTTCCGACTCTTCTCGCGGCCACTTTATCGGATTGTCCGATATTTCGAACAGAGCGTCCTGTTCATGGTCACGGAGACGTCCGCTAGCTACGAGCTTAGCAAACGTACTGTACGAAACGTCAGACAATCCGATAAAGTCGCCGCGAGAAGAGCCGGAAGTATTCAAAATGTTATAGTAATCTATAATCTATTAACCTAGTAAACTGTAATGTAGTAATATGTAATTTAGTAATCTGTAATCTAGTAATATGTAATTTAGTAATCTGCAATCTAGTAAACGGTTATCTAGTAATGTGTAACCTAGTACATAATCTGTAATATAGTAATGTATAATCTAGTAATCTGTAATCTATTAATCTGTAATCTAATAATCTATCGCTGCTCTAGCAGCATTTAGCAGTAAAGACATGTGGACAACGTAATCTTAACTACTTAATTTCAAAACCTTATAAGGAAATTCGCATAAACTTGAAACACGTACCTAATGCAAACAAATGCAACATTATAAATATTGTATGAACAGTTGTATGGGAAATTACCATACGTAAAGTTAACAAGTACTGCACCTTAGTAGACGGGATAGTGAGAAACGGATTCAAGACTGATCTCTTCGGTGTGGAAGTCGGAGGAAGATGCCTACCAGTACTACCAGCGAGACTCTACCTACAGTCTCTTCAAGAATCTAGGCCTGCCAAGATCGCGACGCTGAGCTCATACATGGAGAGAGCCTGGAAAGTGTCACTGGAGGCATCCTACAGAATATGGATAGGTATAGAGGGGAGGTCGAAAGCGCGACTGGTGGAAAAATAATAGAAAAATCAGTAATGATCGAATTTGCAGTCGCGGAGCTTGTGCTCACGACCTCGAAGTAAAGAAGCTAGCTAGAAGTTTCAAGCGTCTATTTCTACAAACATTGAGCTGCTACAACATATGTAATTTGGCCTTCACGAAAGCTTATCTTCCGAAGTTCAGGTGTCTAGTACACCTTACCTTTATATCTCGGTGTGGTTACAATTATGTGAACGGAAAACAATATTATAGAATCTTCAACTTACCCCTCAAGGTGTTAGCTGCTCCGTATAAGGGGTGATCATAGGGCGGGGCTGGTCTATAGGCGGGATGGAGTGCAGCCAGGTAACTCAGCTCGCCAGCCGCTGCGGCCGCCGCTAGTCTGCAACAAGAAAACACTACTGAACATATGGCACGGCATTCGCAACCCCTAGTCCGCTGGACAAAATGTCTATAAGTAATGAGGTCTAGCATGGAATAGGCAATGATTGGTTAAAGAAAAATTCGCAGCATCTAGCTGGAATTTAGAGTGGCCGTGATTCCACGCATAACTGTCGGTGCCTTCCCCTCCTTACTAGGCGGTACGGTTTAAACCCCCGGATCGGTATCACCGCACTAGTGACCCTTCCCTACTCCTCCACTCACATTGGCCCAAAAATTTCTTTCGTTAAGTCTTTTATCATTTTTATACATTCTTCCAACATGACCGAACCACCCGAAGGATTCCTATCTCAATCCTTTTCACTATATCTTCATTCAGACCACAACACTCTCGTAATACACAATTTCTCAATCTTTCATTTTGACTCCATGCATACTCCTCAACGCGCGCATTACCACAGCATTTATACAGAAAATCGAATTATTTAGGGAAAATAACTGTAAAGAAAAATACCCAATCATTGAAGTAATTTACTCCAATGTTCTCAGTAAACTTATAAAACCTACACGCAGTATCATCCCAAAACCATGCGAGAATATTACAAATCAACTCCGTAATAAGCCATTACGGAAAATTGTCGGGTGCCG
The DNA here is from genome assembly GCA_009867175.2 of Adela reaumurella. Classification (NCBI taxonomy): domain Eukaryota; kingdom Metazoa; phylum Arthropoda; class Insecta; order Lepidoptera; family Adelidae; genus Adela; species Adela reaumurella. The sequence goes on from WYDE02121372.1 coordinate 6,950, forward strand.
GCCGACTCAAATAAAGAAATTACCCGACTCTCAAAGTGGTCGACTCTACGATCTCAAACAAAGACATCTTCGAAAAACAACAACAATTTGAAGAAGAAAAAACAACAAAAAACGAGACACGAGAAATCGCGCCGTCTCCCAACTCTCCCGACGACGTCTTCATGTCTTCCATCCTACGTTACTTTAGAATGAGATAGATATACGCGATTGGAACAAGAGTGAAGGGATATGGGAGTGGAGAATGCTAGAAAGAGAGGGGTTATGTGATAAAGAGAAGAGAGAAAGAGAAGGCACTGTGCAAAATACATTGCCAGGTGAAACTTGGTTTGGCGTTTAAGGGTAATTTTAATTGAGATTGCTTGTTTTACTTCATGTCAGTTACCGTTAGGGTTTTCGTTTTGTTTTTAAGCCAGCGGAAGTATTCTCTCATGGTGTTTTTATGGACATAAATAAAGCGCGAAAAGTTAAATTACTATAATGGCGAGACATAAGAGTACGTAGCCCTTGATCATGGCTTGACTTCTACGGACGACATTTACACTTGGACCCTTTACCCCTTGAATGCTTGGACCTTGCAAGGTCCAAGCAATACATTACCATACAATACCATATAATACCCAAGATTAAAAATAATTACCCGCTTTCTATAAAAGAAATACTGAAAGTAACTATTAAATTCTCTTCGTGAAAAATTGCAAGATATTAAGTTCCATGGTTTCGCAACAAAACATGAATGTTTTACCTCAAAATCGCAATTAAATTATTAGTACGTATGAATGAGTGACAAGTGACAACTGACAGGTACACATTTTAAAGGGCAGCATCGGTGGGAGGCGAGGGAAAGGCGTAATAGTTCGAGCTGGTGGCAAATAATGAGGGTAATTTTCTTATTCTTAAATCAACAGAATGTCCTGCAGGCGAATTCCCGTTCGAAAATTCACGATTATGCATTGTGAAAATTGAATTAGGTATTTGGATCAAAATTTTTTTTTCGACGAACGTAATGTTGTAATACCTTATTGACAAGTACCAAAATGTGGACACTGATTTATAAATAATTTTATGTTTAAAATGTAAATATATTTTATGAGCAAAGAATTAATTGCAAGTACATGTAAAAAAAAGAAAAAAAAGATTTTATATTTTCTTACATATCTTTAGAAAGATAACTACTCAAAAAAACTACTTATATTAAAAACTAATTCACTAACTGTGCCCGCAACTTCGTCCACATTAATCTCGATTTCTATAAAGTGTAGTTTAAGAGTAGGTTAAGACCTGGTTTCTTACATCTCAAGAAGGCGCGTAAATAAAATTTTAAATAATTAATAATAAAAATTACAAGAAGAATAATGATTTTTTTTCAATTCTGATTTTCGGTAGGTGGTTTAGCTGTAATATGAGATGATGTACTTCAGGCTGTATCATTCCGATTGAGCTACCATTTAGAAAGAATACGAAAATCTTAACATTTTGGAAGTTCTAGCTCAATGGGAATATCACAGACTGACACACATCATCGCATAGTACAACTAAATCATCAACCGATAATTCAAAATGAAAGAATTTTCATTATTGTTCTTTAAGCTTGTGTTTTTATTAATTATTTAATGTTTTATAGATTTCAAAAATTCGTAAATTTAGTTTAGTATCATGTATATAGCCATAGCGTGATATCTCTTAAAACACTTTAATGTTTTATATAGGCGCCTTCTAGAGATGAAGCAGTCTTGGTCTTGGTCTTAAGCAGCCCCTTAACGTTTTTAAAATAAATTAGGTATATAAAGGTGTGCTAGTAGGTAACTAAAACATTTTTTGTATTTTTCTAAGACCATTCTGACCATAAGGGAATAAGGGACGTTGGTAGGTACCGCAGAATCATGTGGAAATGCACACGCTTGAATTCGAACAGCTCGTTGTTGAGGAAAAGGGATATAGATACGCGGGATGAACGCGACCTCTAAATGACCGCAATCGGTCAGTATGCTCTCCTTTATAAAGTTTATTTGTAACGACTTCGCCAGAACCCTCGTCTCCTTGGGGGTAATCAGGTTTCACAGCAACATTATGGGAGCTCCAGCTCGTCTAATAGGGCACGTTTGGCTGTTAATGGTGGAGTGCGCTATGTATGGGTGTATGTTCTTCATACGTGCCCATGCTAAATAAATGCTGTTTTGTATGAGAGTCACGACTTAGCGTAAACTCAACTGGACTTTACTTACCCTATAAAATGAGCCGTCTTGCTAAATTTGCGAGTACTGAGTTTCTGTACAATCCACTTCTTAGCTAAGTGCCCACGCTGGGTAAAACCTGTCGTTTGTATGGGGACCACATCTTAGCGCACCCGGAACTGGATTTTATGTAGACTTCAATATGAGCTGTATATATAACTAAGCGTCCTCCTACGAAGTTGCAATCTCGCCTGCGTCCTTAGTTCCTCAATAAATGGTCAAACGCGAACAAAATCTCATTTTGTATGGGAGCCTCATCTTAGCGTAACCTAATTGGATCTTTATGGCCTATTATGTGTACCGTATAGCTCAATGTGCGTCCGAGTTTCATTCACGAATTTGGAAGCTCTGTTTAGGAGTTATGGATGAACACACCCACACACATACATACAAACAGAAAAGATTTGTAAAATTCGTTAATTTACTTTTAGTATCATGTATATAGCCATAACGTGATATCTCTTAAAACACTTCCTTTAAAGATTTATTATTGGTATTGATAGTACTGATGATAAAGAAACTAGTATTATAGAATAAGCAAACGATGTTTGTCAGTAACGTGTCAAATAGCGCTCAGTTGTCTGTGCCTACCCCCCTGATAAAAATGCGTGATGGTATGTATGTATGTGTGTACTATTTTCTAAAACATAAGTCATCATAATAACTTCGCATCTGTAAGTTTTGATTAGTTTTTATTTGATTCATTAATTCAAGAAATTATCTGAATATTTTGTAAATAATCAATAATTTAATTCACATATTTTCCAAACCATACCTACTTATTTTTAAACGACATATCAAAATATTTTCCAAACCTTATTTAATTTTAACCGACGTATCAAAATATTTTCCAAAGTATATTTAATTTGTGCAAATCGACCTTCGCCCTCTCATCTCACTTTGCGCCCACGTGACTTTATCTGCCATCAGAGTAAACACTGGGAATTGTTTTGAAAAAGTAATATGTAGTTAATAACTTGCAATGTAAAATGAACTATATAATACATTAATAGGGCTCAATTTTATTGAGAAGTATGAAGTCGCTTTGTGTATACTTTTATAAAGATGTCACGCGCGCGACGTGGAGTCATTTAGTGTTATTTTTCTGGAGACGCCCCAAATAGTTTTGTTGTACAGACATGTATTTTCAAATCATTAGACTGGACATAGACAGAATTCCGAAGACTCTTTTACAACAAGTTCAGCGTCTGTGTGACAGAAAGAATTCTCGAATTTGTCTCTATTTCCTGTGTAAAGCTTTAAGACGATAGCACTATACAAGCAAATATGAACACACGATTTTTCACATAATCGTAGTAAGCAGAGCAATAACTGTCGTAATGAAATAATGAAGTAGAAATTACAGAATAATATCGAACACTTCATTAACAATATAACTCATCCCCTCATATATGTAAATGAAAGAGGCCTGTACCCAGCAGTAGAGCGAATGAAATGGCTGCAAAGGAAGGAAGGATGAAAGGATCGACCACAACTTTCAAGAAAGTATTTATTTAGATAACCCTGCTAACAATTTGGTCTTGAATTAGTAAAAACAATGCCATGGCTTATTAGTAGGACTATCGATGTACCAGATTTCCGCTCTCAGAATTCGAAGCGCGTGAGACGTGTCCCCATAAATCTGAGGGAACTCACTCATTTTGACAGCAGCCAGTCAGTCGATCACATTCTAATCGGCACATTCGTAAGGGTTTCAAACGCTAGTGCGACTGCTACCTTCAGTATAATATACTATAGGATACTATATATAATATAATATATCGATATATCGACAATATCTATATTGATGGATAGGGCTTGAGAATTGTCGCATGTTTCTTGCACCCACCTAGGGTTTTATTGGTCTACGGGACCGCGAACCTGAGGTAAGAGGTAAACCTGTCGCTCATAACAACATTTCTCCGAAAATTTCATTGTCAACGCGCAACTGTAAGAATGGTAAGCACAGACCGCGCAATAAGTGCAGTAAATACCCGATGCCATGTTTTATTCCGGAGTTTTCCTGAACACTTCAGTATTTCGCGTATTTACTAACAGTAGGTACGTTCGATCTGAGTACATATTTACTGCGCGGATCGCGGAGATCGGGTTAAACACCTATATGAAACCAATCATGAATTTCGATGAGTTGTTCAGTCAGCCTGGTAGCGAAGTTGGTTAACGCGCCGGCAGCTACAGCCGGAGACACAGGTTCAAATCCTGCCTGGACTGAATAATTTTTCGAAGATTTATGAATTTTC
>WYDE02121482.1:0-11439 GCA_009867175.2 Adela reaumurella
ATCCTGACGCAGGCCTTTGATCCCTCATAGAGAGATTTCAGTGCTCGCACCAAGCGACTGTCCACTCCATACTCGGAGTGTACTGCCAAAAGCGCAGGCGTGGCGTTTTGGTATGACGTCCGACATACGTAGTATAGTATAGTGCTAGAGGTTAGAAGTAACTTGTCAAGGCCTGTGATGAATTATAAAAATGGCAACTAATAAAACATTACCAATTATACATACATACATACATCTATCACTCACGCTGAATCCCGAAAATCGGGGTAAGCAGAGTAATCGGTGTTATGCTGCAAAAACTCCGGTAAATTACAGCACAACACCGACTACCACAATTAGCAAGAAATTCGGACAAGATATCAAGCAGCGTGTAAGTCACGAAGACCCACGTACTGCATGACTTTGTAGAAGTACCGTGCCAAGGTGAGAGGCGGTGAGCCTGTCGCCCTTTAGCACGGTAACTTGTCCTTATCCCTTAGTTGCCTTTTACGAAATGCACGGGAAGAGATGCAGTGGGGTCATTCTTTTAAGTACCAACCCCACACGGGAATTATTATAAATTATAAAAATTACCAATAATAAACATGAGCAATTATAAAAATCAATAATAACAATCTGGAAAATGACAAATGATAAAGTGCGCCACTGAAACTGTCAAAATGGTTTTAGTCAAATAAAATATAGAAAAGAAATGTTTTGTTCTTTTATGTCGTAAAGAAAGTTGTTCGTTTATTTATATATTTAAAATACATAATTTATGTCGTCATACCTACACACACAAACAAAAACAGCACGAAACCTCTTGTTTTTCACATCGCCGCTGTTTTTCACAAACAATTTCCCTTCTTTTCTTAAAAGTTCTAAACTCGAAAGAAGTTCTGTGTAGGTACTCCATTTATGAAATTGAAATCTGGAGAGTTGTGGGGGCGGTTAGGGGGAGTACCGACTCTCCTGTTACTATGGAGCTTATCACAGAATAGAGGGTAGGATTATATTGCCGGCTAGTGATAAATATCGTATGAATACTACCAATCATAGGACAGTGGGGAGTGAGCAGTAACATTTCTGGACTCGTGTTACACGTGCATGCAAAAGCTAGTTACCTATCCTAACTTTTAACTATTTATGTTTGCGCCGTCGCTATTCTATGTTCACTTATAACTCGAGAATGACTTAATCAATTAACGTGGTGTATTCACTGACGTATTATGTAACAAGTGGGGGTGGTTTTAGGTTATGCGCCATTGCGGTATTCCATCGGGGGCCTGAGCAGTGAGCAAATATGTTTCCACGCGGGCATCAGAAGCGCGGCCACTGCAAGTGAGCATATAAGTGAGCTCTCGCGAAATATGAGCGTGAGATGTGGTGGGGATGCGAATAAAATTATTGATGCGCCCGCCGTCCAATAAGAAGCGTGAACGGTGTCGACATTGATCTGTGATTGGTTGAATTTCGAGCGATATTTTTATTTAGAAATGCCATCGTAACACTGCTGGACTAGGTTGCTGTTATATCGTGATATTGCCAGCCATTGAGTTGTTTATGGGTTCCAATCTTGAGCCAATTCCTTACTTTCTTGAATAAAAATTTATTTGAGCATTTCCACTTCACTGAAATACGAGTGGCTGTTGGTAAGGTAAAACATCAAATCCTGTTCGCAAAATCAATGTGAAGTGTACGCGTGTTTACCGCTTATACCCGTTTAGTAGTCGTGTAATCATGTGCGTGTGTAATCATATGACAGTCGAAAATAATATTTGAAGAAAATTTAATTCGTGCAAGCAATGAAAAATGAAATTATTTACCGGTATTATATACCCCTATACACAGTATCTGTAAATGAGATTCCGAACTCACTTGTTACAGTAATTAGGTACTTAGTTTGGTATACATAGTATATACTAGAAACGCTCGCGGCGCTAACGGCCGCGATTAAGAAGAAAAACATGTAATTTAATTTGCTGGCAAATTTACATTCCACCCCGGCGCCGTTTGCAAATTTTTTCTCAATGAGCCGACCCCTAAAAGACTACCGCGATGGTATATCACATAACTATCCTCATTTGTTACAGAATACGTCAGTGAAAATCGCATGTGAATTGATTGAATGGTTCCCGCGATACGAGATATTTTTCTTTGTATTCTTCAAAGTTAATTTATCTGGTGCATCGACTGCAGCGTTACTTCACAATATAAAAATTGTAAGTAAATCGCCAACGACTGAATCGTAAAAAAAATCTAACAAAATAGAATATAAATAAGTTGAATATATAAACATTTGCATTAGTACTGCTTCTATGTCGGTTTATCACCGCGGAAGTGTATAACTAATACATCTCGTATTCAGTAAGGGAGGTTCATGATCAGTAGTGTGAACTGGAAGGGCTTCAGAAGAAGCTGTATCACTAATCTCTTGCGACACTGCGTCGGTTGCTGCGATAATTTCGCCAGAGGAAACGACCCTGCCTTTTACAGCCTTCTCATTCGGTGGCGGCGATTTACGTCGTTCCACCCGAGGTTCCACCCGAGCGCTGCCTCCAAAGCTCCACTGACTCCTCAGTACATACCACGCTCGTTACAATTATTGCCTTCTTAAATTGTAGAAGCGAGGAAATATCCAAATATATAAATAAGGTACATACATATACGCTGAGTGAGCGTTAAGAAGATCCAGATGAATACGGCAACAAATTGAAGAGATAACGTCACGGTCTGGGTGGCGAAGTTGGTATTGCAGTGGCAGCTAAGGCCAAAGGTACCGGGTTCAAACCCCGGCTCGGACATTTTCTTTATTTGTTTTCCGTATTTTTCTGATTAAGATGCATATATATAACTCACGCTGAATCCGGACAATCGGGGTATGCAGAGCAATCGGTGTTGTGCTGCAAGAACTCCGATAAAATACAGCACACCTCCAAACACCACATTTGACAAGGTATTCGGACAAGATATCAAGCAGCATGTAACGCACGAAGACCCACCTACTGCATGACTTGGTATATACAAGTACCGTGCCAAGGTGAGAGGTGGCGAGCCTGTCGCCCTGTAGCACGGCATTTTATTCTAATCTCTTGGTCGCCTTTTACAACATACATGGGAAAATATGTAGTGGGGTCATTCTTTTAAGTACCGGTCTCACACGGTTCCAGCCACACACACATATAAATAGCAATTTTATTATTAATGAATGACTTTACGATTGTCACTGTATCGGCCAAACTTAAATATTTAGAGAAATAAATACTTCAAAGAAATGAAAACGTAAACACCCAATGACGAATAACAGGCGTAGTCTCAACGTCCTCATTTTCACCACTCGCTAATGACACATGCGATTTCGCCGGATGTCCAAAATAGCTTTTTTTTTATTGAAGCGGCATGGATGGCTACATCACCTAATGAACCAGTTTTCTGGTACCAGTGATGTCAGCCTAAACCCCTTGGTGAATTATGTAGGTAGTTGCCATATCAGCACTTCCCTCAATTCCAGCCGGCTACACTGACCTGGACGGAAAACACGAACTGTGTTTCATAGCCGCTTCGACCGACCTTCATTCAGTGCGGTGGTACCAACCCGGGTGGGTTTAACCCTACCACCATGTAAGGAGAGGGAAGGGACCTACAGTTTAACGTGGAATCCGAACCACGACCAGCGTCTACGGTCAAGCGATCACCCATCCAAGTCCTGATCGCGCCCAGCATTACTTAACTTAAGTAATAATACTGAATATCGCAACACTGAGTCAACGACGCTGATAAAACGGGTCTACCGGGTTAATCACACGACTGATTGAAGAGGTTTCAACCAATCGTAAGCGTTAACGCACTCGACACGGCCAGTCTGATTGGTTGAAATCCTGGCGGTGGTCTCTTCACTCAGTCATGTGATGTTAAGCCGGTAGTAAGTTTAATTCGTGTAACGAATGGGTTTGCACGATAAATATATTGGAACTTTCACGGTCTGAAATGTTTTTTTGTTTCTCGGGCAGACGTAGTTTTTCTACCTTGATGATCTGTACCAAATGATTTTGTAAATAGACTAGAAGATCCCAACATCAACTTGTCACTTGCAGAAGGGACAACTTTTTCTGAATGGTTGTTTGTACGTAACTTTAAAATTTAATGATATTTGTTATGAGTGCAAGGCGCATTTTATCAAAAGATATAAGCAATAAAAGCACTCAATGTCGCAACACAAAATGGTAGCACAGTCACACACAGTCTGTCAGAGTGTGAGATTAACCAGGCGAGCAAGAGCACGCTTCTCAAGCGAGTGGTGTGGGTTCAATCCCCACTGAGAGCACAATATTTATAACTTTAGTATTTGTGCTGAAATGGCTGCTGACACTCCGGTGAAGGAAAACATCGTGAGAAAACCCACTTACAAGCCATGTGGTCACCGTGGAAGTGTGTGACTAAATTCTCTCATATCATTTAAATGAGAGAGGCCTGTACCCTGCAGTGAGGCGAATAAAATGGCTGCAAAGAAAGAAGAAAGACAGTGTTTTTTTCATTTTTTATTGGTTAGTTCGCCGAAAACACAGACACAAAATTATCAAAATTTGCCAGAACTAAATTTAACACTTCTAATTAAAAGTGCACGGTACTGCTATCCAAGTCATGCACTAGGTATGTGTTCGTGCCTTACATGCTGCTTGATATCTTGTCCGAATACCTTGCGAAATGTGGTGGTCGGCGTTGTGCTTTAATTCACCGGAGTTCTCGCAGCACAACACCGATTGCTCTACTTACCCCGAATCTCGGAATTTAGAGTGAGTGGTATGTATGTATGTAATTAAAAGTGGTTGCTTAATCCTACATATTTCACATTAATTTCACTATTTACATGAAATGTAATGAAATGAAATGTTTTATCTACCTACAACATACATCCTACATACTGTTATATATAAATGCGCCGACAGGTGAAGCGCCGCAGCCTTCATTGCCAGCTAGATAGATACTCGTAGCTCACAATCGCTGATTTAAGCTGAACCTTTTAAATTATTTAATAAAAATGTTATAAAAATAAATAATGTGATAAAAATAGAAAAATTATTAACATAATTACATTATTTTTAAATAAATCTTGAGAAATCTTGAAACCATGGATGTGCTTCCTGAAAATTGTGTTTTATCTAAATAATTAGATTTTTCAATAACGTTTACTTTGCTATGTAGGTACATATTCGTGTTGTGCAATTCTTACGTCAAGAAATAAAAAATTTGCTTTGCAAACAATCTTATAAATTATTATAATAATTATGTACCTAATTATATAGTTTTAAGCATTTCAAACTTAATAAATCGATTGACGCAAATCTGAACTTGGAACCTTGTCACACGTACGTTTTTGTTCGTTTAGTAATGAGAGATCGCGAGTCGAACAAGGTTCTATATAATTCATAATAATATTGCTTTACTGCTAAGGGTAATTTATTTTACTTGGTCTTAGGACGCTATAGTCGCCGCAATAATTTATAATCGATACTCAAATAGAACACAAATACATAAATAGAACGCTCCTGGGAAAACATCTTCAAAAAAACCGCAGTAAGTAGCACTACAGTATATTTTTTTCCAAGACGGACTAAAGTGACGTTTGCAGCGTTGCCGCTTTCACACAAATTTGAAGTAGTTATGTAGGTTTTGTCAAAATGTTATCGATTATTCCATTCATTAGATTAATCGATAATATTTTTATCTCCTGCATCACTATTGTTTAAAGGTGGCAACGCTGTAATGTAATTGAAACGTCATTTTAGTTCATCTTGGAAAAAAATATACTTTATTAAAGTAGTTTCCAAGATCGACTGGAAATAAATGCCTATGCCAATAAATTCTCCTGCCCTGGAGTAAGGTCGATTTCTATCTTTACAGCTTATAAGAATACAATGGGGGTTCGGTGTGTCGGAGCCACTTGGAGCCACGGCCGCTTACTTCGGAGATTCGGAAATTTAAGCCGCATGTTCCGGTATTCACCATTCATTGGAGAAAGGGCAAAGCCTGTTCTACGAAAAAAGAAAAATTCAAGTCGATCTGACGGGTATTTCAGGATTTATAAGCACTTTTAGCAGACTCGAAGATTTTTCAGACACTTTTCGACACTTTTTCTAACGGCCATATTTTGGCCCATTATGTTTAACTGGCTTAATCCCAGTCGCCCACCGCAAACTGTACTTATCTCAAGAAGGCGCGTAAATAAAACATTAAATAATTAACATAAAAAAATTGTAGAAGTATAATGGAAATTCAGAAAAGCGAATCTTAATATTTTGGAAATTATATCTAAATTGCAGTGGACAGACTAACCTACAACACGTCATATTACAGATAAATTCGCTTATCTGAATTTTTATTATACTTTTTAAAATTTGCATTATTAATTATTTAAAGTTTCATTCTCGCGCCTTCTTGCGTGCAGATGAGTGCAATCTGCTTTGGTCACGTTTCTGTATCTCTTATAGTTTCGATGAAATAGGCCTCTGGATGTTCACAATTTTGGCGCGGACTTGTTCACTCATACGCAAGTTCATCGTATTGTCGAAGTTTTAAATCAAATTCGAAACAGCTAAAAAGATTTGGTTGTGATTTTCACTATTATTTATTAAAATTCCCGCGGATATTTTTAAGCTACGTACCATCGCGGTAGGTCCACAAGGAACGAAACAGTAAATACGAAATTTGGACAAGTCGTACCACTGAATTTTCATTGAGGACGTCAGACGTGAAGACGTCAACACTATGGGATTTCCGGTAAAACCCGGATATGGCCAGTTCACTGCGGGGTTTTCACTTAATTACCATGGCAATGTGGCTGAAAAGAAAATTACTTTTCCATACATTTTGAAGTTAGGTCTGACCTTAAATTTCTGGAGAAAGTGAATATTATTTATCGAATCTACAAAACTTGTAGAACAAAAGTTACTCGGTTTTGGCTACAGAACAACCCCTTAAATTAACGGAACGCAGTTGATTCATAATACTCTGTATATAACTGCATGCATACATACATTTACAAAATTGGTCAGTCGATTTTCATCGATATCTACGGCAGATTAATACAAATAAAATTACATATGTGCATACAATTGTCAGTCTGCCTGTCTTTCCCATGCACGAGCAATCTTTGCCGGCACAGATTGGTTGCTGCGGCGATGTCTCTCAACATTAATTTGTATTGAGTTTCTCGCTTCGGCATTGTTCAATAATGTTTATAATGTTCAGAGGCGCGTTCCGAGCGGCATATGATAGAATTTAATATTGCGGAGAATACGTGAGATTAAATTTAATTCGTAAGGGTCGTAAGATTAAATTTCATAGTTATTTGCACGTGAAGAAAGACATTTCTTTGGTGCTCTATGTATTCGACTTTGTCAGACTGTTGAAATATCTGTTGATTATTTTGTTTACTTTATATAATTGCTTATCTAGTAATTTAGATTCAGGTTTAAAAAAATCAGAGGTAACTTCACGATTTTTTTCATAAAAGCGAACTTTCGCGTATCGTGTTTTACCCACGAGTGTATATCTACGTCCCATCCTCTTTTGTTTGTTGCGTATTAGTATGTTTTTTATAAAATTATTCCACCTCAAAATTACTTTTAAAAATATCCAATTGTCATATCGCAATCGGACGTTAACTTTTGTCACCCACAAATTTACCTCATACATAATACGGAATTATAGTGTCCACCGTAAACTCAAATCTAGACTTTCACTTGTCCGCCACCTGCAGAAAAGTTTTGTAATTTTAATATCAAAAAAACATAATTGGAACACATCCATATTTTTGAAAAGTCAATAATAATGCCTATTGAGCAAGCAAGCAAGCATTTGTCTGGGTAGTCTGGCTGGGACTTGGAACAGGGCACTGTCGGCAGTCAGCAGTCAGCATGTCGGCTCGTTTGTCAGTTGGCAACGCGATGGGTGCAATGACATCGCTAGTGGGTCGCGCGCGAACGCGATCGCCAATTCTCAATTACTTTATATACTAAAGTACCTAAAGTAATTTCTAAAGATACGTGTATGTACACTTAGCGTGCTGGCGGATCCGCACGCGTATTTAGATGCAAACACGAATTAATTATTAATTAAGTATTGTGCGTCAAGAACACACTTGGCCAACTCTGACAAGTACTTACTTGCACATTGTACAATTCATACATACCATTACGCCTCGTCCCCGGAGGGAGATAATTGAGAGCCGTTCGACACTTTCCTGAAATTCATCCTTTGCTTCATTCACCGTCATACATCGCTTCAAAAAATGCGCGTCGATTACGGGTGCTGCGGTTGTCCTTTCCGTGAATGCTTACCTATTTGTTCCTCATAATTTAGGATGGCCCCGTTCGACGCATTGTAGAATATTATTGTGATAACCGGGTCACGATAAAATTAAGCCATTTTTGAGTACCTATATAGGTGAAAAAAGTTGACGAAAGACAGACAGGCATCTTCAAACACACATTCTTCTAGTTACCTACTTTCTTATAATAAAATTAATAGAGTTTCCTAAACAGTGATCCAAGAATAATGCGCCTTTTGTTTGACAATACAAACCTGAAAAAATATCATGTTCAGCGCTGTCTGCTCTGTATAAGCTTGAAGCGCGCAATAAAGCAGCAGCTAAAAGAAGCAAAGCTCACATTAGCACGTGCGTACTGTATGATTGGTAGGGTAGGTAGGTATTTGTAGTTTATTCGCGCAATTCGCACCGAGCCGCATTTAATATTGGCGTCCGTCATCGGAAATGTACGTATTGTTCCTCTGCGTGGCGGCGTGGAGTTGAACCGGTGCCGGTGTCCATGTCGCCACGCTCCGCCACGCACGGCGAGGTCTTCAGCAGCGGCGACCTCTGACGCGTGACGTGCGTGGCGCACTAACGAGCGTAGCGACAAGCGTCGCTGCCAGCAGGCAGCTAAAGTCTATTTTTTTCCAAGATGAAATAAAATATCGTTTCACTGACATTACACGTGCCACCTTTAAACAATAGTGATGCAGTAGATAAAAATATTATCGATTAATCGACTGAATGATCGATATGATGCAATTTTATTATGAAAAATATTATCGATTAATCTAATGACTGAAATAATCGATAATATTTTCAGCAACACCTACATAACTACTTAAAGTTTGTGTGAAAATAGTAACGCTACAAACGTAATTTTAGTCCGTCTTGGAAAAAAATATGCTGTAGTTGGTGCGCATAGCGACTATATATCTATTTATTAGTGCGGGACGGGACGAATGCGCGTCAATCCCTGTGCTCCTGAAGGTGCTTCACGGAATGTATCGCTTTATACAAATTACGAACTCAATATAATGTCGAACTATAATGGTCATACGCCTATACCGAACCGACAGGTTAACATAAAAATAAACGGTAGGGCGCACTCCACTTTCTTTCGCGATTCATTAAAAGCTCAAAGATAAATTTTGTATAGAGAATATTATATAAATTGCCCTGTCAACGTTTGTATTGCAGCCAACTTTGTTTAAGTTTCCCTGGAAAAACGGATTATCGTAAATTATTAGACTAGGTACATGTTCACGATATGCAATATAAGCAAATTCGTTACAGCTGTGGTTTTTTTTCAGGAAATCGACATGATACAAGTCGCTTGAAAGTAAAAATACTTTGTTCTAGGGGGTAGATCATACGAGTACCGACCATAACGACTCCTCCCGTTGGTTAGTTGGTTGGTGCTTGTAAAGAAAATTTTTAACTTTTCCCTGGTCATGTTTATCAAATTATACGTAAAATTGCCTTCAAGCTTATAACTCATACAAATCGAATTTCCTATATACATTCGTCATTTTATGAGGTGTGTTTGTGTATGTACCGTATCTAATTATAAATATATAGCTACACTAAATTAGAAGAATAGTGACATACTATGGCCTACGTGACCTATTCTAAAGTTTATACGTTATATATAATAAAATAGCGCGACAATTAATTGATAACCAATTAGGGACACATTATTCTAACATAAAGAGTTTGATGGATTGCAACAGTTAAATACTTGTGTATGTTGTCTCGATGTTGCGGTTCGCTAACTACACATCCAAAAATAGATGTCAGTGAACAGGTTTTACTTGCAATAAGTATTTGTTTAAGCGTAGGATCTTCCGTTACTTAAGATATTCGATGCGGTGTCATTAAGCCACGGAACATATACGTAATAATTGATTAACACTAGGCTCATATTAAGGCCGTGACACGCAGATTGTACTCATCTCAAGAATGCGCGTAGAATAACTGAAGATGTGTATCACCTTTTAATGGAGTGTGTTAGGGGTGTGCTGCCGAGAGGCAACGATTGGAGGTGGCAAATTATAATGTGGGGTCATACATATCAGGTCTGGCACAGCCCGCTTCGCAAAAAGCTAAGCAAATTTATGATATGGCAAATGCTATAATGAAAAGAAAACATGAGGCACTCAGCCCAAATGCTGTGTAATTAAAGTATAAGTGGGTAAAAAGGATTAGGATTTTTATAAAGTTTGTGTAATATATTCCAGTAGAAATAAAGTCCTCTAAACAATAAATGAAAAAAATTAATGCGCTTAAATAAAACATGAAATAATTAAAACCACAAGTTTCAAGAAATATAATGAATATTCAGAAAAGAGAATTTATCAGTAAGTGATCTATCTGTAATATGAGATATTGTATGTCAGTCTGTGCCATTCCCATTGAGCTATAATTTAGAAAGAATTCGAAAATTGTAACATTTTGGAAATTATAGCTCAATCGGAGTAGCACAGACTAACATACAGTATCTCATGTTACAAATAGACCGCCTACTGATAAATTAGCTATTCAGAATTTTCATTATACTTCTTGAGACTTGTGTTATTAATTGTTTAAAGATTAATTTTCGCGCCTTCTTGAGATGAGTACAATCTGCGTTAGACACCCTCTTAACACATGTTTTTCTGCACGCTGCTAATTTTATCGTTTTTTTTTAAATAGCCGGAGGAAGTACCAACGCGACGGTAAATATGTAGGTAGTCTGTGAATGTTTCGCTTGTAGCGTAGCGCGGATGCAGGTAGTGTCGCCACCTCGTCGCTACGAAGTGCAACTTAGTCTGTGACGTCATCGGTGCAGCAGACGCGCCCACGAAAAAACGTTACAATTTCGTTTGGTCTTCTCAAACTCTTCCGGTTATGATGACGTAGGCAGACTTCGAACTTATATGGACTTCCGGTTATAAAGTAGCACATAAATTACATTTAATGTCCAGCAGCGTAAGAATAATCTTTTCCTCCTTAATTTATCTCTATCTCTATCTTGTCAGCCTTGATAGCTCAGTGGTGCAGTGAGCCAACTGTCGCTATTGCTTGTTAAGCAACGCTGAGTGCGGTCAGTACTTGGATGGGTGACCGCTCGACCGTTAAAGGCTGACCGAGGTTCGGATTCCTCGTAA
>WYDE02121593.1:0-11439 GCA_009867175.2 Adela reaumurella
TTAACGCACTCGAGATCACTCGACACGGCCAGTCTGATTGGTTGAAATCGTGGCGATGTCTCTTCACTCGCTCGTGTCATAATAGCACGGTAGACCCCCTGGGCACTGCAAAGTAAATTGAGACAGTTCGATGAACCTGCTAGCATTTGAGTAGTTACTTTTACATAAACACATTTTTACACGCATACAGGTTCAAACGTCACTCTTCAATTTCTCAACTAAATCATAGAAAACCATTTCGTCTTGTGATTTATTAGTAAAAAATGTTTGCAAAGTATACTTCGTATACAAAGATCGCGGGTTCCGTCAATCGATATAGTAAGAATGTTAACGCGAATAACTTGTAAACTACTGAAAAATGTTCACAAAACTCTACCTGTAAATTTCCCGTTAGATCTGCATTCATATAAATAGAAAATAAATGTTCAACGAAATGGGATTAATATAGTTTTTATGCCTTTACAAGTTCACATATTACTCATGAACTACTTTACGAATTACCTTGAAAATAGTATTAGTCAAATATGGTTATGAGTGCCTATGCTCACAATAAGATCAATTTTTGTGTGATCATTCAGAAAATAGAAGTGCGGGGGCAGAGTTTGTTCAGAATTTGACCAGATTTAAATAATTTCGACAATGAAAATGAATGATATATCTACGAAAATATATATTTCTGAAATCTACACGTGAAGTGCTTTCAAAGTGAGGTGTCGTTGAATTCGTCTTAATTCGGGGAGTGTCATAGGGTATATCTTTTTTTTTATTCAATATGGCGGAAATTTGACACCATATTGTCAAACTTAAATTTTTATTTCTCATTAAACTCCATAGAGTGGGCATCGTAATGAGCTTGAAAAGGTTATTCACACATATACTACACTTACTGGTTTAGAGCTGTAAATAATGAAATAAAAATTAAATAAAAAAATTATGAGACCCCACTACGAATAGGAACATTTATCTAAAATGGTGTATTCGGGTGTGCAAAAGGATTGTAAAAGACAGATAGCCCGACTAAAGCATTTTAGATAAATTTTCCTATTCGCTGTCGGGTCTCATAATTTTTCTAACTGTATCAACACTGAATTATTTTAATTTTTTTTTTAATTTTTACCTTAATTGCATATAATTCTAAGTATTCTGGCGAAAATTTCAGTTTGATAACTCCAGTATTTCTCAACTTCTTCCGAAATCGGACGGACAGACAGGCGGAAAGACGGACGAAATTTCTTCGCTAATAGCGTTTCCGTTTTAGAAAAGAACCCTAAAAAAAAATTACGCGCATAAAGATTCAAACGTCACTGTTTAATTTCTAAACTAATTCATAGGAACCATTTCGTCTAGTGATTTGATAGTTTAATAAAAGACCTTTGAGTCTACGGTCGCATTTAAGCCGCCGGCAAGGCAAAAGAGAAAACTTATCACAAAGACAATCGCGTCGAGAGACATTGGCTGAAAGAAGTTGAAGAAATAGCTCCATAGATCATCCGCCCACGTTAAAATAGTTAGCATCAAAGACAACGGGGAAAATGATCTGCTCAAAACCGCAGGCGGTGCAGCACGAAAAATGTTATAGCACACAAAAGATATAAATTAACTGTCTGATGATGACGTAAATGCGAGGTTCAGCGTAGTGTCGTCGGTAATGTTTTCATTTTGGCTTGTGACCACAGACACCTGTTAAAACACGCTACAGATTCCGCCTTTTGCTTTGTTTATAGACTTTTATTTTAACTCACACAAGTAGGTGAGTGGTGAAGTTTGGTACGCAATATCACATTGTGCTTGTTTATTAATTTTTTGAGGGAAAATGTTCAATGATGATAATACATTTTCGGTAAGGCGCTTAGGAACTCTAATATAAAGGTGCATACAGGATCTCCCGAAAGTCAACGTCATACCTTGGAGGGTTGACAGTGAGTCTATCGTGCTAACATCACATGACTGAGTGAAGAGACCCCGCCACTATTTCAACCAGTCAGACTGGCCGTGTCTTGTGTTAACGCTTACGATTGGTTGATACCTCTTCACTCACTCGAGTGATATTAAGCCGGTAGACGCACAGGGCTTTCACGCTTAAAATTTTTCATAAATCAAGATTAAAAAAATAGGATGACGTTGAGTTTCGGGACACGCTGTATAACTGACCAGTCAAAGAGCTGGAACGACTGCAAAATATAAAACCATTCTTTGTCTATCGATCACACAATTTTTGTTGTCTTGTCAAGTCTTTTTGTTCTCGGTAGCGACATTATTTGAGACTGAAAATTTTAAAGAAAGTAGTTTTATGAAATTGTCCCGCACAACCGCACGACTCTTCTTCTATTCACAAAGATAAGGAAACCAAAAGTACATTTATTATTAGACTAAATAATAATATTTCGGAAATAGTTAAAACGAAGATATACCAAAAGATAACAATTGCAAAAACGGAACCAGATTATTGATACTTGCGTCTTATTGTAGAGAAATGTTATTTATTACACAAGATAAATTAAGTAATGTGAAAGCAAATAGTACTACGACAAACAAGTCACCACATAACGAATTCCTCGGACGTCGCTCGGCAGTGGTTCGAAAGCAGTATTTGCATATCATTTGTATAGAAAAAGCATAGAATGTACGTCATATCCTGGCCGAGCTTCAGGACCTTGACTCTGCCTGTTTACACACTACTTGCAAATACGACAAAACAATAGCAGTAGTAATTAAAATCCGGTAAAAACTGCTGAAAATTCCTATGCAAATCTGGATCACGTTATCTGTGGTACCTAATCATTGGAGGCAATCTTTTTAGAATGCGTGTCCGATGGTTTTCGAAGGCAAATTTTCGTCGACGTGGATGTCTGTTAGAGGTTTTTGTGTATGACGTAACAATGTAGTAAACGTTAATGGCTTAGCTTTGTTTTGGAATTACTTTGTTTTGTTTTGGAATTGCATGATCAATTTGTTAGGTCTTTGGACAGGTCAGTGTCTTTTAAAACATGTTTTAACATAAAATCGTTTGTCATGAAAATCCATAATAATTATTGCAAATAGTCATAGTTCTTTTGTTATTCTCCACGTTTCCTGTGCAGTATGTTTAATGTAACTATTCGGTTACCATTGACGTAAGAATCTGTAATTCAAATATCACAATTTACACACCCAGTTTCCAATATCGACAAAATATCGTCCTCGAATACGTCTGTTTAAATGGTACAAATAAAATGGTATTAACTACCTTACAGACGCATAAAATTACATAATATTTCAACGTTCAATACACTAAATTCCAACGAGTAATAAATACGTATGCCAATAGTAATAATATTATAAAGGATAAAAACATTTAAAGCGAGCACCTTTAACGTGGGCGAAGCCACGGGGAACACACGTGATCCCATACTCTACATACACACACAAACTAATAAATAATTTATCAATAATTTATCGCTGTCTGCTTCAGTTTTGGTGAGCGACAGTCAGACAAACTCAGTTCCATTTCTATAAGCAACCTAAAAATGCGAACAATGAACACCAATCACCTCACGCACTCGCAACGCACGACACACGTCCACGACTAGACAACAGTTTGCATTTCGAAATTAGTCGTCCTCTTTCCAAAGGTGTGATCGTCTTTACAATTTTTATAAACTTGGTTTTTAGTTGTTGATGCGTATTTCAATAATGTAGATAATAGTACATAATTGAACAGTAACGATGTTAGAAATGATGACTTTGATAACAACTAAATGTTCTCTTCTGAGGTGTTCGCATTATGAAAAGAAGATAATGTGATGAAATACAAATATGATAAAACATTTATTAACATTGGATATCAATTTAAATTGGCAATATTAAAACTAATAAAAGTTCACAAAAATAAAATGCCTTTACACCTGATGATAACAAGCTCAATTATGGCATAATAAATGTCGTGTGCGTACACTATAAAACGTCAGTAATAAAATGACGTTTTCCAAGATCGCGGATTTTAATAAGTTCACGTTGTCGGTTGAATAAATAATTTTAAGAATATGGGAACCAACCTTAATATGGAACTCGATCTTGTGAGAGTACGCTTCGTAGATAGGTGCCAGTGACATTTTATGATATAGGTTGGTGACCGAAGATGCCAGCCTGCTCGCCATGATGCTGTCTTCACCGTCCTCCTTCTCAGTGGATATGCACAAGTTGATCCATTTAACGGACGAGCTCACAGCGCGTCTCGACATCTCATGTTTAAACTTCGCAAAAATCTAATTTCGAATGTTATCGTCTACACCAGCAACCGACACATTCGTGGCAATGGCCAAAAAGAAGAAACGTGCTGCGCTCGAATACAATTCGCGATACGCTCCAAATGGGACAAGAGTTTATCAAGATAGTCCTCCCGAATCGTTCCTTAGTTCACTTCACTCATTTCCGTCTCTCACGTTATCGACGTAAAACTAACACTTTATATGCCTTCGATCGAAGTGCAAAAATTATCTCCTCTTCGTTTATGGTACTTTTATCGTCGGCGAAGTATTGAGTCTCTTCGCACTGGCTTTCACAATCTTGTATTTTACTGCAAATTGAGTCCGTTATTTAATTGGAAGTTCGATCAGTTCGACTGTTTAATATTCAGGCCCGGTACGTCCAGCAGACCAGTACTATTGTCATATAACTCTTGGCCGACAGCGCAGAGCGATTTCATTCTGATTTGCCGTCGATCCTCCGCCGTTAATTGGAATCGTAAGTTCTTTCGTTAATTGAGGCGTCTAACCGGCAATCTCGGAAAGTCTGGTAGCAATCGATTCCTTCTTAATCGTTTCTCAATTAGAATACTTCCTCATTGTTTTTCGTGTCGGAGCAACCTCAAAGGTTTTAATTACACACTCGGTTGAGCGCTTATGCGAAAGCAGTTCTCGGGAAGTTCTTCAAAGCACTTTAGAAAGACTAAAAATAAACAGTCGCTTCACTGGAAATCATCGTCTGATCGTCCGATGACGATCAATCCGTCGTCAAAAGTATAAAGTCACTTTTCTTAAAACGTCTTATTTATTTTGGATATTCTCACGAATCTTCGCGTGATTTACTTAAAATTGTCTGTTATCTTGCGAAGGCGTGCGTTACCGGCGCCCAACGTGCGCGAACTGTCCAACCAAATCGAGGAACTGAGTCACAATGGTGCCGGCGTCGGCGAGGTAGGAGCCGAAGCGATGCGAGATTACCTTATTATCGGGCTCATTTGCGTGCAGACAGTCTCGCACTAGAGGTGGATCCAATACTCCGATAGTGTCGTGCAAAGCTTCAGTTAACACATCCGAAAAATCCTTGAGCACTCTAAGGCTTTTTGATCTAGAGTCTAATGGCTTCGGTAAAGATGGGAAAGGTGCCACGCTCCCAACTATTGATGATACCGTCATCCTTCTAATGTGTGGAAACAATGACACTTTGAGTTTATTTTCAGTCCAGCACGCTTCTGTGGACTGGAGGAAGCGTGTAACGCAAGTTAAAGAGTAGTATATCTTGCGAAAATGACCGGACTGTACTCATAACGCACTAAAAAGATAACTGAAAAGAACAATACGAGATTGCATAAGATCAAGAATTCAACAAGTAAGAGTAAGATTAGACAAGAAATAAATATAAGAGTTCCGTCCGTTGGAAGCATGTATTATAATCTCTTGAATTGAAAGTTTATGTAAAAGATTGTCGCTTCATGTTCTTATTTTACATGAAACCGGCCGACATGTCCATAGGCGTCGCTTAATGCGTGACAGATAACGCACCGGCCTACACCGTACTCTGCGCTTCCCATAAAAAAAACGAGTGTGATCATTGTTTTATACCATTGTGTAGGAAGTAGAAAAAGTTAGATCTATTACAGTCTTTGATTTGTAAATATTTTCTTCGTCTCTGTTAGATAGACAAATAGAGATAGTATGTCTCTTATTTGTCGGAGTTTTCCACGCTAGGTTGACTGAAAAACTTGTAAATACCACTGCTTACGAATCCATATGAGATATTTTCGTGATGTTAACAAAAATACAAGTTTTATCTGGATTAAGAACTGTTTATCGACCGCACGACTCATCTCATCACTATCGTACGAAATACGTCGTCGGCGTGCTCTTGTTTGCTCGTCCTGTTACCGAGTCAATTTGCAATATCCCCCGCGCATATCCATATCAGCACCGCCTCGCCAGGTCTCGCAGACGACAGTACGTCGAATCAGGTTTCGTTTACAGTTCAAATTTCCTCGTGTGCTAAATTAGCGGCAACCAAACTGATCGCAGCAGATAGCTTATCTATTCGATTTGCATTGCACGCTGTCCCGATTGATACATCATCAATTTCATCCATGCGAGCATGGCAAGAAGGTTCAGATTCTTTATAAATATCATTAAAAATAATAATTTATTAGATAACATCCAAGAGACCATTACTGATTTCTCGACCTACTCAATATGTTAAGTATGCGAGGAGCGTCGCAACGAGCCTAAGAGTCCCAGCGTGTTACCATTCATATGCGAGGGATTCTGAAACATATAAAAGGTCATTCGAAGCAAGATGGAACCGAGCATCCAGCGTCTCATTCAAGGCTGAATAAATTGCGCCTTTCGACTACTCTGCGCGTGGTAACTCTTCAACTAAATTTAGAGTGTGAAGAATCTATTATCTGAAACGGATAGGTCATCAGTACGTTGAAAATCATTCAACACACATTCAAAGTGAAGGTCGTTCAGGGTATTCGTGTCGTCCTTCCTACCGCAACCGCACTGTATGTAATGTATTATATTTCCTTGAACACCCAAGACTCGACCAACGTAATAAATCATCTGCTTGGCTGTAATAGTAAATGTCATTTACTTCTTGCAAAATTGCTTTAAAACTTGTCTTTTGAGTTATTGAGCAATGTCGCGGTGTAAATGCAGGTGTATCGTCGACTTACTAAACCTGCAATTCAAGTATGACTCGAGGAACATCTTGAATGCTCGTCGTCTAGTAAGAAAGTGACTCAGATGAAAACAAGGGTTGTAATGAACGCCCATGCATTAACTGGGTTCAGTTTATAATTTTTTTGGAATTATTCTTCCTCTACTACAATAGCCTGAGCTGGTCCGGTCTTCGCATGATTGATGCCCTTCGTTTCTTCTTAAGTTTGTTTATTCTTCAAAAATAATTTTCATAGCAACAGTTATTTCAGTTGTACTGGTTCTGAGAATAGTGTGAGCTAGGATAAATATCGCGCGTGAAAACGCTGACACTTTAACGGGCGGCGCATCAACCACAAACGGATTTTTCAGGAAATCCCGCAGAACACACAGGAAAATTAAAAGTATTAATAAAACAGACAAACGAAGATAAAACGAATGTGTGTCGTGTCCTACTGTAAATAAATACTACACGCCTCTTCCCCGGAGGGGTAGGCAGGCTGCCTACGCCAGAAACAATTGAGCGCCATTTGATACGTCCCTGACATACGTCCTTTGCTTCATCCACTGTCATACATGCACGCCGGTTATGGGTGCTGCGAACTTTCCTCTTCCGTAAATTACATAGTTGGTCATGGTATGTTCGCCTAGGGCGGCCCCGTTCGATCCTTCCTTCCACATTCGCTTCATATATTCTCTCAGCATCATTCTCTCCATGTGTCCGAACCACCTAAGCAAACCTTTCTCTATCCTTGTCGCTATGTCTTATTTCAATCCACCTTCTTCTCTTACACATTTATTCTTCACTCTATCTTTCAAAGATATACCAAATATTCTTCACAATGACCGCATTTAAACTGCATTTATTCTACTTTCATGTCTATTTCACTTTCGAGTTCTACTGCAGCGATATTAAAATCCCGATGATTCAGCGTTCATCAAAATAAAGTGTATAGGTTTCTTCGTGATGTTTTACTTAAAAATCACCCAACGCCAACCCAAAATTACCTAAAGCCGGGGAAATGTTGTGCCTGCAATTTAACCCGAGATTTTAAAATCCAGAAAAACTGTGCACCACAACAGGTGTATTCGAACACATGACCTCTAAACCTAAGAGTTGAGTGCCCTAACCCACAGATCACCTGACTTCACGCTTATTTCCAACAAAAATGAAACACTGACGAATGAATGGCACAATAGTCTGGCAACCAGTCAACACAACACACCATTTCGGTACTTCTGTGCTCAATAAGGCACCGGCCGGTCTCAGAGCCAGGAACCTTGAGGTTTCCAGTCCTTTTATGGCACATGTCCGTGACATTTCTATAGACGTATTCAATAGCCCCTTAGGGATGAACAGGTGTGAAGAATCCGAGGTGTCAGCGAGGAGGGCACTGATTGAAAATTACAGGTAGCACATACGATGACTTAGATACAAAAATTGAGATACAGAATTGACATGTTGAACAAAATATCCAGCACAACAAGATAAACCAGTTAATCCCTAGTGTCACGGCATGTGTGATTCTGACGCCGACAGCAGGGATCATACAAATAACTAGATTGTTGCAAGTGAGGCGCCCGTATTCTGCTGTCTGAGCTCCCTGACCCCCCATTCACCGCCACCCCGCACCAAACCCCGCACGGGGTCACTTAACTTTTAAAAAAAATGGGTACTGCCCGGTTATAAAACCTGATATTTAATCATGCAAAGCTAAGGGTTATGAGAGTTGTAGACGCTGCGTGACAGAATCAGTCAGTCAATGATCTGCTTAACTATATATATATATTCATACGGCAGGATACGGTTTAATTTTCAAATTCATGTGAATATAAAATAAAACAAATATACACTTTTCCACTTGGCAGCAGAAGTGGACTTAGCGGCGGCAAACTCTACCAGTCAACATTTATACGCACTACGACATATTTGTATTGTTAGTGCCTTGGTTTCCTCACGCTGTTTTCCTCCACCGGAGTTCATTGTAATTTTGCACAAACATTTTAACCGAGATTTTAAAATCCGGAAAAACTTTGCACATACCAGGCTGCGACCTCACGACCTCTCGAGTAAGAGGCATGCACTCACAAACCAGGCTACGCAACAACCCAATGAACAAAAAGAATATGACTCACGAAGGGACTCTGCATAAACACACGGATGTGTTTAGGGTCGGGATGGTCGAAGAAAGATCCATCTGGCTGACCATGTCTTCACATTAAAATCTGATTGAAGCAATGACACCTAAATCCTACAAGCTGCAGAGGTCTACGTGACTTCAAATGGAATAAAAGGAACGCCACACGCCATATTAGATGCGTCGGACATTGTGGAACAAATCAATGACTTTAATGATGTATTGTTGCTGTGAATTGACGTCAGTTGGCTCACGGAGATTATGCCTTTTCTTATGGTTGGAAATGGCTTCGATGATTGCTGCAATAGTTAGTTATGTTGCGTGTTTTTAGGAACTAAATCACTGACGGGCTGTTTTTAGGGATGATTGAAAAGCATATGACCGGCTGCGTGGATAAAAATACTTTCCTGTGTCATATACACACTTCATATAAGCGACATACTACTCTGTCAAGAAAGTACCGGGAAAATGTTAATAATACACAAAATGCCGTGAATATTCCAAATTTATTTTATCGCCTTCAAAGTAGGCCCCTTCCGAAATTATACACGTGCGCCAACGAATAATCCTTGTATTAAAATATTTTTTAAATGCATTTTCTGGAATTGAATTCAGTTCTCACCGTGAATTATATTTTATGTCTTCTATCGACTGAAAACGTGTGCCTCGAAGTGGTAATTTGAGTTTTGGAAAGAGAAAAAAGTCGGCCGGAGCCATATCCGGTGAATACGGTTGTTGGATGGTATTTGTTGAGTTTTTGGCCAAAAATTAGTTCGGCAGGAGCCATATCCGGTGAATACGGTTGTTGGATGGTATTTGTTGAGTTTTTGGCCAAAAATTAGTTCACAATGATAGCCTTGTGCGATGGCGCGTTGTCGTGGTGCAAAATCCAAGAATTTTCTTTCCACAAATCTGGCCCTTTTCGACGAATTTGCTCTCTCAAACGCCACATAACGATCAAATAATATTATTTATTTACCGTCTGACCTTCTGGCAAGAATTTCCTTCATTTCAAGAATTTTCAGTCACCATTTCCTTCACTTTAGCGATGTTAATTCCAGTTGAAGACGGTGATGGCCGACCGGAGCGAGGCAAATCTTCCACCACATCTCACCCGCGTTTGAATGCACTGTACCACTCATATGCACTGTTTTTTTGAAAGGTCGATTCACCGTAAGATTTCTGTAACATTTTCACCGAAACTCGAACACGAAGTTCCATTTGCGATGCAAAAATTGAGACAAACTCTTTGTTCTATGTTTTTATCCATTGTAAAAGTCGCAAAACTCACCTGACATGAACTATCAAAATCGAGCACTGAAAACAAACTAAATTACAGCTGGTGCTCAAACTCCGCGCCAGAATAGAAAACAGTTGTGCCAACTTATCACCAAAAAACAATTATTTGATTTTAATTTTGAATTTGAATTAAATTATAAATTCCCGATACTTTTTAACTAAATGTATGTACGCCTATTACCAGTTAGAATACGACCAACACCATGAGTTGTTCACGGACATAGTGTAGGTACGGAAAACGGAAATGGTGTATGGATTCGTGTTGCCCAGTGCCTGGAAGTTTGGAAGAAAATGAGAGAGAGGCGTATGTCCACAAGTGGACGCTCAAACGCTATTGAAGTTGATGATTCTAATATGTTTCAAAATGTGTTTTTCTGTTACAATATAGTAATACCTATATATTTTACAGCGACCTGCAAGCTAAGCACGGTAAAAAATTCCAAAATTTGAAGAATAAAGCAGTTGAAATGCGGTTTTTGAGAAGAATACCTATGTGGTGTATCTCTGAAAGATAGAATGAAGAATGAAAGAGAACAATGGGGATTGAAAGAAGACATAGCGACAAAGATAGAGAAAGGTATGGTTAGATGGTTTGGACACATGGGGATGGTGAGAGAATGACCGGAGAATGGGTGGTGAGAGAATGACCAAACAAATATATGAAGAAGCAAATGTGGAAGGAAGGCTCGAACGGGGCAGCCCTACGCGAACACACCATGGCCAAAGAGGTAATCTTTTACGGAAGGGGCAATTTTGCAGCACCCGCAACCGACGACTTTGTATGAAGCGATTTATGACAGTGGAGGAAGCAAAGGATGTATGTCAGGAACGTGTCAAGTGGCGCTCAATTGTTTCTGCCTACACCTTCGGGGAAGAGGCGTGATGATAAGTATGTATCCCTCTCCTTACATGGTGGTAGGGTAAAACCCGGCTGGGTTGGTACCGCACTAAATGAAGGTCGGTCGAAGCGGCTATGAAGCATAGTTCGTGTTTTCCGTCCAGTTCAGTCTAGCCGGTTGGAATTGAGGGAAGTGCTGACATGGCACCACCTACATAACTTACCAAGGTGTTTAGGCTGACATCACTGGTACCAG
>WYDE02121704.1:0-11439 GCA_009867175.2 Adela reaumurella
AGAAGAGGGAAGGGACCTACAGTTTAACGTGGAATCCGAACCACGACCAGCGTCAACGGTCAAGCGGTCACCCATCCTAAGACCTGACCGCGCTCGGCAGTGTTTAGAGCTAACGACGCTGATAAAACGCAAGACGCTGACGTATCTAAAAGAAAAGTGGTGTTACTCTTACTACAGATGCACTCCGTCCATACAAAACGAAATTATTGGATGTTTTCTACTGATCGGAATTAGACGCAACATAAACCTATTGTTAAACAATAGGCTGTTAATTCCAGCGTAATCGCCCTTTTCACGTTCGCGGGTGCATTATGGTCCTACGTTCAATAAATTAGAGATAGGACTTATTAGAACTGTGACTTATTCACGCTGGAGGCTTCCATCTTCACGTCTGTTCTACTGATTTAATTGTATCTAGTAGACGTACTTTTCCGAGTTGTAGGTGTATTAGGTTAGGCTGTTACTTATTTTTCTACGAATTTATTGTTATTGTTATTTGTTGCTTACCTCGACAGCGTGATAGTATGCTTGAATGTAGAGATACCAGAGATTACACTTCCCGAACAACTCGTAGAAATGCGATTTCGTCGAGGTTATTTGTTGTGTAATGCCACTTTTATGGCTATTGCTTTCCTGAAAATCCGCGGAGTTCGCATCAAATTTTCATAAAGTTCCAGAGAGGCCAAATCGAAGTCTCAGCCTCGTGCGTCAGATGGAAAAAATGGCGACCAAGCGTGACATGTACACTGTAAAAGGGTTACGTTTAGACTTATTTTTATTATATGTAGCGTTATGTGAAAGAGAACTTTGAGAATTGAACCCTCCATTGCACCAAAATGAACATTAAAATTTTAATTAGTGCATACTTTAATTTTAATAAAAAAAAACTGAAGTCGTGTTTTTAATCAGACGAAGTGGACTGAAGTTTATTGGGTGCCTAATCATAGGAATCTATCGGTCATCACATATAATTTGACGGATGGATACCTATAATTAACCTCAAAGTGTCATTAGCTCCTGTCAGTTTACGTCGTCTGGTTAATAATACGAATTTTGTAGTGCTTGCGGTTCCGCATGCCTATTTGGGGAAAACTCGAACCTGGGAGCATGAAGGTCTAACTTGGCCGGTTTTTGTTGTCCTATCGGATGAAATTTGACAAGTGCATATTCAGGACAACAATTTATTAAGTATTAACAAGGTATCAAAAATTTTAACACCACATCAAAGATTACGAGAGACGGACAGACACATTAAAATTTTGCAAATCCAAATTTTTCTCATTAGTTTTGTTATTGTAAACTAAAAAATAATTGCGAAACTGCACAGCATCTTAATATACGGGTCTAATGTATTTAAAAAATCGTTCGTGTTTAACAAAACTTATGCTGTGGAAGTTCGATTGAAGCCTTCGAGATCTATCTCATGATTGAAGCTATATGTGACCGCTACCGCTTGAACATAGAAACAGACGGACGGACAGACTTATATGCAGATAAATATTATGATACATATGCTGAACTAATGTGAGATTTTGCTTGTTGCCAAATTCCATGAATCCAAGTCAATGAGAAGTACCCTGAAAATACTTTGAGTACAATTGTACT
This sequence comes from Adela reaumurella, assembly GCA_009867175.2. Taxonomy (NCBI): domain Eukaryota; kingdom Metazoa; phylum Arthropoda; class Insecta; order Lepidoptera; family Adelidae; genus Adela; species Adela reaumurella. The sequence continues at coordinate 1,606 of WYDE02121704.1, forward strand.
ACAATTTAGGAATTTTCAGATTTTTTCCTTTACTTTAACTCTACTCGTTCCTAAGAAAAATGTCTTCACAGACGGAAGCACAGACGGACAGACAGACAGACGGACGTACAATAAAGTGATCCTATAAGGGTTCCGTTTTTTTCATCTTCAAGTACGGAACCCTAAAAGTCACATCATATAAGCTAGACCTCATAAAATACCAAATAATAATAAATTACGACCGAATCGTCGTTCATATACATAATCCACTGCCCAGCTGCACAGCAAAAGTAGATTTAGGAACGTACTTTACAATATTATGAAAGACATTGGTCGATGTTGTGCTTTAACTTCTACTTCAATAATCCAGCAATCAGCAATTACTCTCCTTACGTCTATTACCGAGAAAGATGACACCACTATTTAGGTGAACCTACGTTACATTCAATCTCATAAAGACAATTCAATAAAAGTAGATACTTTGACAGACTTCGTAACTACGACATCCATCCATTCTGATTGAAGTGCTGAGTTTATGTCGCAACAGAGAGCACGACAACTAGGAACAGTCAGTAGAGACTCCAACAGTACGGACTCTTTCCTTCCTAAGAATTTTTATCTTCTGGATGAGGTTGAATACATTCACCATTGAAGTTTTATCACAAAGTTATTTATAATTTCGAGTTCATTAAAAGAGGCACCTGTCCTGCCGGCGCGTGGTATGGATATAGGTATTACTGAGAGGGAGACAGCGAATACCATTCTGACAGGAAGGCTGCTAGTATAGGCGGTGAGGAGAAGAAGGTGGCGAAAAACCCGTCGTCCAGCGTCGGGTGAACCCCAAGGTGCGGCGAATTAGTGACTATGGCGCTGATAATTTTTTTTTAATCTGACCAGTGTATTTGTGATTTGTGTCCTTCCATCAACATTTCCAAAAAAACCGTACAAAAATTACTTTCTATCTTTAAAATTCGATACAGTTTACGTCTAGCTATTCAAATGTATTATTATTATTTTTTCTTTTTTACACAATAATAAAATAATGTTAGATAGATAAATAGAAATTTGTTATTTACTCAAAGACACAGAACACGAAATACAGATGAATAGATAGAACACAAAGGCTGACTTCAATGTTCTGTGGTTCTGTCGTAACGAAGGAGAGTAAAATTGTTGGATGCGACTCCCAAGGCGGCGGTGTCGTCAACGCCAGAGTGACTTTGAGCAAACCCGACTTTAGGGTTGTCACTTGTGTGTCCTGGTTCTATTTCTTTAATGGAATCTGTAATTCTTCTTATCCTACAGTCATTTTACTCACTCCTGGGGAAGTGTCTCTCTAGTTATTATGAGAGGCATTTTTAGTCATACACTTCCACGGCGACTAACCTTGAGAGGTCCCACAAACGTCAACAACAATACTTTTGCATTGGCAGTGCACAAGTGTCCATATGGTATTTTTATTCACCGCGTCAGCTCGTATTGCAATGAAGTCATAAATCGATGTTTTTTTATGGATACTGACACGTATGGCTACATCACCTAATGCACCAGTTTTATGGTACCAGTGATGTCAGCCTAAACACCTTGGTGAATTGTGTAGATAGGTGAAATGTCAGCGCTTCCCTTTATTCCAGCCGGGTTCACTGAACTGGCCGGAAAACACGAACTATGTTTCATAGCCGCTTCAAACGACCTATATTCAGCCGGGCGCGTTCAACCCTACCACCATGTAATGAGAGGGAAGGGACCTACAGGTTAACGTGGAAACCGAACCACGACCAGCGTCAACGGTTAAGCGGTCACCCATCCAAGACCTGACCGCGCTCGGCAGTGCTTAACTTCGGTAATCGAATAAAGAATACCGCAGTCACTGAGCCAACGACGCTGACACATCCTTAAATACAAAAAAAAAACGCTTAAAAGCTTGAAAATTTTAAGGAACGACAATTCTATACACACAATAATTTCACTAATAACGAAGTACCTAATTTGCTGGATCTAAATTTATAAGAAGACACATCAAATTATAACACTTTTCTATCATGTATCACACTTATTGTAATTTTGTGTTAAATAAAATTTAAATTTACAATACACATGTCAAGTAATACATTCTTAGAATAAGTAAATCATTATTTCAATCAAATACTCAATATAAACGTTTAATGCTTAACCAGTCAGACATAGCAACATTATGTAACAGAAATAAAAAACATGCGCCTATCCAATTTTTTTCCAACCTTCGCGGCACCCGGAAACACGAATCCATCGTTTGCCCGCGGCGTACCGGATGTAGTCGTCCCACCTGGCGGGTTGTCTTCCATACAATACTCGACAATAATTCTATATCGGCTATCACTACACGGTGCCGGTCGATATTCGATGCGGAAAACTCGCAATAGACCATGGTGATAGTTTTCTTACGTTGCTCTGAATGGGTCCGATCGATCACGAATTAAATTCCATTTCAAGTAAGTCGCATTTTATATGAAAACCCAAGACATTTTTTTTTCAGAGTTTAATTACTTTTAATTGTAGTAGGTACTATATATGTGCTATTTTGTTCGTTGACTTTTTGCCATCTTGTATGATATGATTATGGCTGACTGGCTAAAGATGTGTGTGGTCTAGCGTTATCGTGATGAAAAACCACACCCTTTCCATTCTCTACTTCTTGCTTTAATCTCATCAGTTGTTGGCAGTAGAGATCCGAATCGACGAAGGTGCTGCCCGGCGGTAAAAGCTCATAATGAACAATGCCCTTCCAATCCCACCATCACACAGCATCACCTTATTGCGAATTAACCCGGGCTTTGCCACAGTCCGTGAAGCCTGACCGACGACCTTTGACCACGACCTTTTTCGCACATTGTTGTCGTATGTGATCCACTTTTCATTACGAGTTATCATACATACATACATATCTGTCACGCTCAATCCCGACAATCGGGGTAAGCAGAGCAATCGGTATTGTGCTGCAAGAACTCCGGTAAATTACAGCACAGCACCGACCACCACATTCCGCAAGGTATTCGGACAAGAAATCAAGCAGCGTGTAAGGCACGAAGACCCACCTAATGGATTTCTTGGTAGAAGTGCCGTGCCAAGGCGAGAGGTGGCGAGCCTGTCTTCCTTTAGCACGGCTCCTGTCCTTATTCCTTAGTCGACTTTTATGACATGCATGGGAAGAGGTGCAGTGGGGTCATTCTTTTAAGTACCGGCCCCACACGGCACCAATTATCAATCTCTTCAAAAACGGTTCCTTAATTACGTCTCAATAAAGAATCGCAAATGAGTATACGGTTCATTAGCTTTCTTTCGGTGAGCTCATGTGGCACCCAAATATACAGCTTTTTTCTGTATCCAGCTTTTTTTCGGTACCCAGTTTTTTTCTATACCCAGCTTTTTTCAAATGGGTCAAAATTGTTTTGTGGTCAATTTCCAGTTCTTAAGCTACGTCGTAACTACTGATAAGCCGATCTTGCTCCATTTAAAAAAAAAATATATCCATTTTATCCGTAACAGGGCGACCATATGGCGAGGTGCATCTTTGACATCAAAATTCCCAGATTTAAAACGCTTAAACCAACTTTGTGCTTGTCCTTGTGCAACTTTGGAATGTGCGGCATGCGTTGCACTTTTTCCTTTTTTGTAATAAAATTTTAAAATGTATCATTAGATTCACTAATTTTGACAGAAAGAAAAACAAATTAAAAATAGCGAAGAAGAACATTTTACTAATCTGTTCCTTTTTTGAACATGTAACCTTTTTAATCTCATCAAAACCAAACAGATACAAATAGTACACAGCCAAAGCAATTTTATTACAAGTTTATACATTCTATATGCGAAAATACTTTTTCCCCGACCTATTTATTTATAATACATATTATTGTCATAATATTTTCTTGACACACTGTAAAATGTAATAAATAATGCATGAAATAATGAAAATGAACTGTCGCACTGTCGGTCGGTCGGCCAGGTGATGTTCGCATGTGAGGTGATGATGGGTATGATGAACTACGAAAGACTGAAGACTTCTCATTACAATACTAATTACATTTTCATAATTGGCTGAGCGATGCGAAGCCCGGTACTCGACCAGGGTCAAACAACTTTTGGTGTCTCGTCTGTTTTTCAGCACATCTCCTTCTAAACGGTTCCCCCGATATTGGGCTGAAATTTTGTAGGTACATTCTGTACGTCAATTCTGCATTGCTACAGCGCGCTTTGAAATTGCCTGAAATTGCTTGAAATTGCGTAGCTCGGCGCCACACAAGTAAGTGGCGTTCCACATCAAGGACCTACACCCTCCCAAGGAACCATAGACATGCCATCGGCCCTTTTGCCATCCAGCCGGGAAAAGCCTTTAAGCTCTAGGATACATGGAATATTTACATTATGGAGAGATGACATTATGATGTAGTTCTAATTATGGTGCCTTGAGAAGCGACCTGCACTCTTCCTACATGAAAGACCATGGTGACCGAGAATGCCCACAGCAGCACCACACACACATGTATGACGCTGGCATAATTTAAGATCGAGACGAAGAGCCACATGATTGTTTGTAGTTTTTGGAAGGAGTAGCGTACCGAGTTGACGAGACTGATAAGCCTCCTATCAAGCTCCGGACTCCTTCTCCGAGACCGCTAGAATACGAGCACGGTCAACTTTGCTTTCCTGATGATAGGGAAGTCCCAAGCGGAATGAAGTCTTGCTTCGTCCTCCTCAGGCGGCTGCACGGTGGGACAAAGAATCTTCCATGCTGAATTCGCTTCCCCCGAGTAGGCAATCCCAATGAGTTTTGACGTACTATGAATAGACGAGATGAAAGCAGGAAGACAGGCGTTCTGTCCTCTACTCTTAGTAATCCTAGACCACCATGTCATGCAGGAAGTAATGCTTGTTGCCATACTTGTCTGTTAATTTTGAATATATAATTTTTTCCATGCTATTGCGAAGTGACACATAAATTTTTCGAAATAAATCTGTCTAGTTCCAAATAGGAGAAGCACGCAAGAAATAAGTAAGTATTGCCATGTACATGCAGTTGCGAAGAAGAAATAGGGCAATATGTGCGTTAATGTCTTTCAAACGATCGAAAAATTTGAATATGACATCAGATTTCTTCTCAGTCAAAGGATGAATCGAGTGATTGGGGCGCCGCGCCGAAGAGAAAAAAAGTTCCGGCTAATAAAACTTCAATATTTGGAGCTATCTTGTTGAATTTTTCTAGATATTCAATTACTTCCAGCTCTGATTTTAAAATTTAAATTTAACATTTAGAGAAATCAAGACGTAGACCAATTTTTTTTCAAAGGCATCTATTATCATTTTTAAATCTGATAATACTGTGTAGCACTTCCCGCATAGAGTTGTGTCGTCAAGATTCCAAATGTGCACATCTGAATTTATGCGTTCGACACTATTATGAATAATGTATTGAAATGAGGTACTTACCGTGTGGGGCCGGTACTTAAAAGTATGACCCCACTGCATCTCTTCCCACGCATGTCGTAAAAGGCGACGTCGGATAAGGACAAGCTGCCTTGCTAAAGGGCGACAGGCTCGCCACCTCTCACCTTGGCACGGTACTTCCACAGAATCATGCAGTAAGTAGGTGGGACGTGCCTTACATGCTGCTCGATATATATCTCGTCCGAAAACCTTGCGAAACGTGGTGGTCGGTGTTGTGCTGTAATTACCAGAGTTCTTGCAGCACTACACCGATTGCTCTGCTTACCCCGATTGTCGGGATTCAGCGTGAGTGATATGTATATGTATGTAATGAGGTGTCGCGGAGTAGCCTAGTTGGTTACTCGAGAGGTCGTGGGTTCGATAACTGGTATACGCACAATTTGTCCGGATTTTAAAATCTTGGTTAAAATTTGTGTTCAAAACCCCGTGAGGAAACCTGTACTCTAACAATACGAATGTGTTGCAGTGTATAGTGGTTGACTGGAAGATTTCCTCCGGCAATAAGTTCGCCTTCTGCTAAGCACAAAAGTCTATACTTGTTTTATTTTTATGAATATCTAGTTTAAAAATTGCGGGGCCCAATATAAACAGGGAGATCCCCTGTTTTATATCCGACACTTGATGATAATGGTTCGTTATCATTATAAAATAGATGATAAGTTGTTGCGTAGCATTGCAACATGTATGGAAATAAACATTTTCTTTTATATAATTTAACATCGAATCTCTTACAATATTTATATTGTAAGTATGCCGAGGACGTAATTTTAGGATCATACAATTTTAAGGAAAATAAGAACTTTATCTTTGTATCAGAATACACGCATCGCTTCTCGAAATCTTTCCTGTGTCGCACTTGGAAAATATGGAAAAGCTTTACGGCGAGGTGTTCTTTAATATCGATTACGTGTAAATAAATTAGACAACGGCCTTTTCATCAGCATTATAGCTGGCATGGCGCCTCTCTGAGCGCAGTTTGGCGAGGAGTGGTGTTATTTGCTTGTGTCTGACCATGTCTTGAAAGTCTGGGCAGATCCACCAGTGCCGGTTGTCCATAAAATTATAAAAAACTTTCGAACTTATATGTTTCTTGTTTAAAATCTATAATTTTTTTCTTTTTAACCGACGCAAACCAAAAAAAATGGGAGATTCTCAGGTCGACGAGTAGGTATATTTTTTTTAATGTATTAATTACCAAGCGTAACTTTTTACAGAGTAGTCCGATTTTGATTATTTTTACAGTTCCGTACTCAAAGGGTGCCAAACGAGATCTCTAGGATTACTAAGCCTCCGCTGTCTTTCAGTCTATAACAGAGCTGTACCTTTTGAATCGTAATAGACACTTCTGTACAAGAACATTTCACAAAGTGTGTATAATATTATATGGCCGCTATAAAAACAAATAATTAAAATAAAGAAAAAAATTTAATTGGGGGTCTCCATACAAGAAACGTGTTTATTTTAGGCGTTGAATGAAAATACATACAAACGTCAAATTTTCACATAATAGGTGTATTACTATGGCCGCTATTTAATAACGAAAAATAATAAAAATAAAGTTAAGTTAAAAATTAAGGGCGCTTTCCATATTAGAAACGAGTTTCATTCGGAGTGGTACGGAACCCTTCGTGTGCGAGTCCGACTTGCACTTGGCCGACTTTTTTTGGTGGTTACACATACTACGTTGAAGTTGGTCCCATTTAAATTTGAAAAAATAATTCCACCACTAAGTGCAAAATAAAGATTTTAATATTTGTTTGATGATTTTGACATAGCCTAGCTAGGAGGAAGTGAAAAATAAAACGTGATTTCCCTTTGAAGTCGGTCCAGACAAATCATTGTAGACGCATACAATAGGTACCGTTATAAGAGTAGGTAGGTATTTACTTTTTATCTGGCACCGATTTCAAAAGTCGGTTTCATATATTATTTTTTAAATTTCTGTGTTTTGAAGTCGGATATGTACTTTTTGTAAAAAAAAAATTAGTAAGACATGACTGAATACGGCTTACAGGGTACTATGTCCCGTTAAGGGGCTGATTAGGCCTAATTTCTTTCATCTCAAGAAGGGCGCGTAAATAAAATAATTTGTAAAATAAATTTCAAAAAGAATAATGGAGTTTCATTCAATTCAAGTTCTAGGTAGATGATCTAGCTGTAATATGAGATGATGTATGTCAGTCTGGGCCATTCCAGTTGAGCTAACTTTAGAAAGAATACGAAAGTCATTATCAAATAAAATTTTGAAAATTCATATTACAGCTAGATCACCTACCGATAACTTGAATTGAATGCATTTTCATTGTCCTTCTTTAGATTTACGTTAATAATTATTTGAAGTTTTATTTATACGCCTTCATGAGATGAAAGAAATCGGGCCTGAACCTCCTCTTAAGACAGTTAAATTAAAATATCATCACTTATTTATAAGAAAACAGCTTACTGGCGCACGGTTTGTTTATTTCTCGAGCCCAATCCGGGCACACATCGCTACGTCAACATTATTATCAAGTGAAATATGTTTATTTATGCTTCTTGCATATTGGATGTGGTTTATTTACAGTTAGCGATTATTATTGCTTCATTTTACATATTCTGTTAATACTAACGAAATGACTATTTAGCCTTTTTAAGACAGCACTGTTTTTTATGTCCGAGTATACGTAATACGCATTTACATTTGTGAAGAATTCTACACGTATATGGGAATGAGCTATCAAATAACCAATAAGCATATTCATTGCGAATTAATTATAATGTGTTTGCAATTGACTAAATAAGGTCTTTATAAAGCCGGTTGGATGTTTATTTTTAGGAAATGACAGAACATACGAGGTAACTAAGAACAGGCTAGCTAGAAAAACTACTACGAATAAGGGTTTTTTACTTTATTTAATGAAACGTTTTAAGGTGACTGCGACTATTGCGAAAAACCTACCCCCACCCTAAATCTTAGTTTTCAAACAACTTTGAAATTATTGTAATTTTTCAGAAAAATGTTTTGCACAAGCACGCGGTTATATAGTCCGCGTGCTTGTGCAAAAAAAAATTTCAGCACAATAACAACAGTGAAAAAGTCATTTGAAAACTTAGACTTGACATTGGGGTGGGTTATGAAGGTCAGCAGTAGTCCTCTTAAGTCCCGTCATTTAAGTTTTTTGAGGAAGCCCTTGGGCGTTGAAATTTATTTTCGGTATTTTCTTTTGCCAACGATTCCGCACGCGGTCCATTGTTTCAAAAAATCTTTCTAAGTGCACACCTATTCATGCTTCTACTAGACCCACCGGTTTAAGCTGTGTGCATTGTCTATTAGTGAGTCAGTAAATGAGTGAGTGGGTTATTTATTTATTTATTTACAGTTTAAGAATTCTATTAAGAAGTAGATACGGTTTTTTGACTGATTATCAAACTTATTTTGTAGAACTTTTAAAATAATACATAAAACTGTATATAGGCATAATTTGTTGACATTTCCACACATCAGTGATTGTTGGGATTGCCTCTTCTGCCATTGTGGAAATAGGGTAATTATATTATGTATGTAAGTAAAGTACACACGCGTATTTTCAAACTTTTTGAAAATGTCAACGTCAATGTATATGACAGAAAGAGATCTCGAATTTGTCTCAATTTCCGGTGTAAAGCTTTCAGAAGATAATGTGAATCGTAATTCGTAAGGTCAGCCTAAAATATCAAATAAACAAAAAATCTAGGAGGAGAATATAATAACGTTGAAAATGAGCAAGTTGATCAGCATACTGCTTTAGGCGGTCGATCAGGGCGATGATTATCAAAGTGGTCGGTGTGGTATCACTGTGAGAGGAGATCACCGTGCTCAATCACACTCGTCGTCAAACCTATGCGTGCGAGTTCAACACGGGACTAGGCGGACTCTAACATCGCAATAGCATAGGCTTGACGGCGAGTGTGAGTGAGCGCGGTGCTCTTTTCTCACAGTGATACCACAGCGAACATTTTGCTAATCATCGCCTTGGCTGACGTGATCGATAGCGACAGCTATGCGACAGCAGAATGCACCCGGGCTGGTTTTCCTTATGCCGAGTTCTTATCTAGCAGAATCTGTGTAACTTGACAGACGACCACGTTCCTTCCATCACTTGAACAGCGAGCTGATACAGCCGCGCAATTTGTTTTTATTTGATAAAAATTCTTTGAGCACAGATATATTAATATCTCTCTATACTTCAAACTCTAAAGCACGGACTAGGTACCCTATGGACCAGACGCGCGCCGCTCTATGTATGGGAACCGGGCTCGCCAAAAATTTGCTAGGCGCGCGGAACATAGAAGGATTAAAATACTTACCTGTGGAAGGATATGCCATCTTTAGTAACTCCTGACGTTTTTGTA
>WYDE02121815.1:0-11439 GCA_009867175.2 Adela reaumurella
GTCTCAGAATACCTTTGACAGATAACGGCAAAGGCAATGGTGTTTACCTCAGCGACCTCAGCTGCTAGGGACTCTCTTTATTGTGTTCATTGGTGTTATGGAGTTGAAGCAAAGAACCGAGGAATATGTTTGTCTCAGAATACCTTTGACAGATAACGGCAAAGGCAATGGTGTTTACCTCAGCGACCTCAGCTGCTAGGGACTCTCTGTATTGTGTTCATTGGTTTCATGGAGTTGAAGCAAAGAACCGAGGAATATGTTTGTCCCAGAATACCTTTGACAGATAACGGCTAAGGCAAGGGTGATTACCTCAGCGACCTCAGCTGCTAGGGACACTCTTTATTGTGTTCATTGTTTTTATGGAGTTGAAGCAAAGAACCCCGGAATATGTTTGTCCCAGAATACCTTTGACAGATAACGGCAAAGGCTGCTAGGGACATCTTGTATTATGTTCATTGGTTTTATGGAGTTGAAGCAAAGAACCCAGGAATATGTTTGTCCCAGAATACCTTTGACAGATAACGGCAAAGGCAATGGTGATTACCTCAGCGACCTCAGCTGCTAGGGACTCTCTTTATTGTGTTCATTGGTTTCATGGAGTTGAAGCAAAGAACCCAGGAATATGTTTGTCCCAGAATACCTTTGACAGATAACGGCAAAGGCAAGGGTGATTACCTCAGCGACCTCAGCTGTTAGGGCACTCTTTATTGTGTTCATTGTTTTTATGGAGTTGAAGCAAAGAACTCAGGAATATGTTTGTCCCAGAATACCTTTGACAGATAACGGCAAAGGCGATGGTGATTGCGGAGCTCGCGCCATCCGTACATTTTCCGTACGAGAACAAAGCGAAGATAACCCGACAGATAAGAGGTCTAAACCGAGCCTAATCTTAGACAAATATATGCATAAGCACCTCCACCAGAGCCTATTAGACAACCTCGTCATTAACAGATTTGTACACATTATAGCCACACAAATTACCTAACAATGAAAATAATCTAGACTCCATCATCAGCTAGTAGGATGGCACTGAGGGTCGTTCACTCATTCTACTATTCCGATGCGTCTTGCAGCCTGTTCTGTTTTACTTCTTTTTATTATTGTAATGTAACCAGATGGTCTAGGAGGTGTGAAAAAATTGAGTGATTTTTTTTTTTAATTATTACGCTTAGTTGGACCCGAGAAGTGTTCAAAATAAAAGGAAGATCATAAGATAAGAAACAATTTATTGAATGATAAAGAAATTACACAAAATATCAATTAAAATACAGGACATCAAAACAGTAAACTTATACATTTCATTAAACATCCAAAGGGTGGAACATATTGTCCTAAGACAATCTTTTTCTGCCCACCCAGCTGAAATGTGGTTCTCACAAAAATGTATTGGTAGCTTACAAACTAGCACCGTTGGTTTGATGTGCATATCTCCATAAGCAAGACAAAATTTACGGATTTACAGTATAATACCCAAAAAAAAATTAAAAACATAGGAGATAAACAATATAAAACAACAAAAACTAAATCAAAACAAAACTGCGCAGAATAGAATAACATGACATATGACTTGCAGAAATTCTAATATCATCAGGGAGCCCATTCCACAACCGAGCGGCATGCACTGCATATGAACGAGATTTAAACTCTGTACAGTGTTGCGGGATCAATAACAGATTGTTAGAACTTGACCTGAGCGACTTGATAGACGTTTGAACATATCACGTGCATATTTGGAAAAAATCAGGTTGTGTAAGATTTTATACAAGAAGCTCAACATATGAAGGTTACGTCGGTCTCTTATCTTATATTGGAAGATTTATTGCAAATTAGGCTACTAAAGCTTGATTGCGCGACACAAATTTAAGCATTTTGTGTGGAGACATATTTTTTGTGACTTGTTTAATATTTTAGGACTGAATGTGCGGTATAAATTAGGTTACCCGAATCTCCGAATTCTGCGACGTTAGCCAAATACACCTAGCAACCGTGATGACAGACTTGAGGAACGCTTTCTCTCGGCGGCCGAGGTATAACTCAGCATTTTCACTTACGTTATTGTTATTTATTAAAAACATGTGATGTGCCGAGTAGGGCAGGTGTATAATTAAGAATTGTATTTGTATTTTTATTATGTGGTGGCTGTAGATTATAAGTGTTAAATAATATATGTGTTAAATAAAACGTAAGCGTCTACATTATCAAGATATTGTAACGAAGCCGTCCAATGTTGTATTTCGTTAATACTATTTACGTTGAATATTTTGTAAACTATATTTTTGGTAAATATATCTTATTTCAATATGTACAATATATCGCTGCATAAAATATAATGTGTGTATAGAATCAAAGGCACCTATTTGCCCCTTTTTAAGAAATGGCATATGAATGCATAATTTTTGTTCATACAATCGGCTATTAAATTCAAATCAGAAACTGTTTCATAGGCAGCTCTTTCCAATATAAATGCACTTCCAAAATTGACAGAAAGGGTATTTGCGCACTTTCCACCGCACGACATGATTTGCGGTCACGTTCCGAGATACACAGCACACCGCACACGTCATGTCGTTTGTACTTTTTTCCACGAGAGATGATTCCGCAGTGACGCAGAGTATAAACAGAGGCAAACACAGTACACAAACTATTTGTTTCGTACAGCCGTTATGTCGTCACCGCAAAAAAACGGAACAACATAGCGGCACGAACTACATAGCCAAAAAGTTCTTTGCAAATCGTGTGTCGTGCTGTGCGGTGTCGTTACGCAAGTAAACGGTTCATAGAAATGTATTGCGCTCGGAGTCGTGACCACATTTTATCGTGTCATGTAGTCGCGAGTACGTAAACGCCATAAGAACAAAAAACAGCATCATCCAGAGGTTAAATTTTACATTTCCAATTTCGAACGAGACTAACGGACACAGCTCTATCCCATAATCAGTACTCTAAACAAATACTTCAGAATGGTCAACTATGAGAACTGTCATATTTTCGACGAAGTGCGAGAATATCATTTATCATTCGAGTTACCAGAGTGGATGCAAAGGATTTTATTAAAACTTTTTTTTTTATTTTACCAAAAATTCACAAAGGTATGTCGAGCTTTTAGCTGCTAGCCTTTAATTAGCTAACTATACGTAGGGTCTCTAATTATGTAGAAACTTAGCAATAATTAATTAATTATAATCATGTTATATTTAATATATTACAGAGATTGTTACGAATCCGTCCAATGTTGTATTTCGTCCATTTTAGTGATAATCATTTTAACTATTTACGTTGAATATATTGTCAACTGTATTTTATATTTGTTTTATTTCCATATTTAATAACTCTATGATTTTTTATTTGTGTGTTTCAGCTCCATCCTGTTCCGTCCCCCACTACTGCTGCCAGTCATGCTTGACTTTATGCACTATATTTCATCAGACAGACTTTGTCCTGTCGAAATTTCCAGGACAATCAGCTGTAAAAGCACATTTGCCCTACCTCTACAACTACCCAACTCCTACTCCTACCCCTACCCTACTTCTGAAAGGGTTGGATACTTTCTAGGGTTGCGAAGTAGCCTAGTTGGTGAGCGCGCGCCTCTTACTCGAGAGGTCGTGGTTCGATACCTGGTATGCGCACAATTTTTACGGATTTTAAAATCTCGGTCAAAATTTGTGAAGGAAAAAATCGTGAGGAAACCTATGCACTAACAATACGATTGTGTTGTAGTGTATAAAGGTTGACTGGAAGAGATTGCCTCCGGCAATAAGTCCGCCTTATGCTAAGCAGAAAAGTCTTTATTTATTTATTACCCTACCCCAGGCCGGAAAATAAAAAAAATTCTCAAACTCTACAACATCGCATTAGTTTCATACAATATTTACGAGAAAATTAATTATCTAATTTTTTTTCCACATTTATTCTCATGTTTTAATAGTTATTCAGCTATTCGAGGCCGAGACCAATCCAACAAATCAACAATCAGATCGGTCCAGCCATTCTTGAGTTATAAATGGTTGTTTATAATAGATTATTCTAACATTATAAGGCGTAAAAAATGAAACAATCATTGCTGACTTGCAATTTTTATTGTTACAAATACACATTTCCGTTTAAATTCTACCTTACAAAAATATTATAATAGACAATGAAATATTGTAGTATAATAAAGTCCTAGTATAAAATATTTTTTCCCATTAATTTACGGTTCCTTATCACAACAAACCATCACAATATATTCAAGTTTTATACCACTTCACAGCTTATGCGACGTGTCACTACAATATGGCATACCGAAGACTCGTACCGCCGCACACTGTCTGCATCGAGGAGCCCCTCATTGTCTATTCATACATCATACACTAATTTATCTGAGCTTTAAATGTTTGCACGAAATGGAGGAACAGGTACAGCGGCTTTCTAACGTGAATTTTAATTTATGCCTATGTTTCGTATTACGCTGAAAAATTAACACGCACTCCATACCGAAACTCATACGAGTATATTATATTCGGTGCGTAATTCTGAAAAGCATGACATGCCTTGTCAGGGTACACTGTAAATAAGAAAAAAAAGGTTGAGTGGTGAAATGGGGAAATTTATATCAACATGTTATGAGTCGATTTCCACAGTTTATTTAATATAAGAGACAGTAGCCATAGATAAGAGACAAAACAGTGTAGGTAGTGACTTTGTACGGCAACTACAATACAAAGTACAACAGACAGTGACTATCCATGCAGTCCAGCGCTGTTCCGTCCACTACTGGACATATGCCTCTCCAGTTTGTTTAGTCCATCTCCCTCCCTACTTTCAGTGGTGTAGAAGCACACACGACCGCCAATGTAGTATAGATTTCATTCAACGTGCCCAGCCCACTGCCAATTGAACTCAGACGCACTGTGTCCAACATTTACTACTTTGGTGCAACTTTAGATTTCCACGTTCGCATTACACGTAAAATCAATAAAATTATATAAAACTAAAGAAACGCAATTGTGCGTTCGTTCATTCAATGGAAATATTGGCAGGTGAAGTAATGGGCCGTTTTCGATCAGGTGACTTTTTACATAAATATTCTTTTAAGGAATTTAATATATTTATTGACCAAAAATAAATTGTGTACTCATAAGTAAATAAAATTTACATAGGCTGATGGGTTTTTCAAAACGGTAATACACCTTATTGCTCACTCATTTTGCACCGCCATATTTTCATTGGGACCTGCCAATTTGCAAATATTTTGCAGGTCGCAAGAGACGTCGTTGGTGTACGCACCACACGTGTGCTAAGCCGAAATATAAAGAAATATACTCATATCTCACCACCGTGTGTATATTCCTCTCTTGCTGATCGAGGGTCCAAAGTGAGAAAGTCCTAAGAAACGAAACATTTGGGTCTTTTAGTTTTATGACTATTTTCACAATGAATTTCAGCTCTCCGAAGGAAATCTGATCCAGTTGATTCGTTTCTCGACCTCCTTGCGCCGTCAACGTCTACCAAGCAACAGAATTAGATAAAAATTGATAAAAAATCATTGAAATATTTCAGGCCTATAGAAATCTCATATAAGATGTTGATTTTGTTTCTCAGCCAATGTTTCAAACGTTACTATGAAGAATTTAGGGCTGGTTTTGTTTTTTAATTTCTTTACGAGATGGACCAAAAAATCCTTCATTTGCTAGAGAAAACTGCAACTAATTTTCATATATGGGTGGATTTTGCAAGTTTTGTTTCTTTAGGTCTGATTTAGTGTGAAGTAGTGAGTCATTTTGTATGGCTCTTGAAAATTTAATTGAATCAACTACACAAATGCTTGTTGAAAAAGCTTGTTATCTCAGAAATTTAAATTAATCACTAAATATTGTAGTATAAAAAAGTCCTAGTATAAAACATTTTTTCCCATTAATTTGCGGTTCCTTATCCTTACTGACTATGTGTGGCTCGTACCTGATAGAAACGTTTTTGTTTGCAATTTTGTGGTAACTGTTAACTAACTCATTTCAATTATGTCTCCTAGTTTACATTCATCTCCATCCAGCAACAAACTCCGTCTGCACTGCAACAGTTTAGTTCGCCCAATCCGACGCGAGTACTTATTCTTATGTCTATAAACACAAAATTAATAAATCCACCTAGACACCTTTTAAAACTTACTTTGGTTTTTGTGAACAATTCTTAATTTTATCTTTACATACTAAATTACATGTACCAAAAGTTTTAAATTCTCTTAATTTACTAAATTACTCATACAACAAGTGTGTAGTGTCGAGTTCTTAACGGCCTGACGAAAGCTGATTGCATTCGTATCAACCTCAAGAAGGCACACAAATAAAACTCCAAATAATTAGGTAATAAAAAAAAACTCACAAAGTATAATGAGAATTACAATAACTAACATTTCTAAAATGTTCGTGTTCTTTCTAAATTTTAGCTCAAACGGAATGGCACATACTGACAATTTTTCATACATAATGTCATAACTGGCATTCCCACTGTCTCACTTGAGCCATTGCGGGTTGCAATGGACCACGCCAGTTATTCCCACTGTCTCACGTGAGACGTTGGGACTATGATTTTTTTTTAAATGGGTTGCAATCGACCACGAATCCATGTGCATCTAGTGTAGTATACACTAGGTGTATATCTACACCTAGTGTATAAACCATACCGAGCACCATAGCTTCTATGCCCTCAGCCATGAGTTAGAATGAAATACAACTGGAACACTCGCTATGTCTCGCCGAGTGTGCACACACGGCAAGCAAACACTTAGATATTGTTCCTGCTACCCGTTAAACGCCATTTATACGACCGGACGGTAGTTGGTGATTTTATACCCATCGATTCTTACTTTTAGCAGAAAATTAGTATCAAACAATCAGCGCAGGAGTGATAAAACCATTTATCAAATTTGGCCGTAGATTGGTTTCGATTGCATCCCATTTAATATTTTTTCGTAGTCTCAACGTCTCACGTGAGACAGAGTGAATAACTGGCGTGGTCCATTGCAACGACCAATGTCTCATCTGAGACAGTGGGAATAACTGCTCATATTATAGCTAGATCAATCACCTACCGAGAATTCCAATTGAATTAATTCTCATTATAATTCTTGAAATTTGTGTTATTATTTATTTAACTCTTTATCTATGCGCCTTCCTCAGATGAAAGCAATCAGGTCTTGTCCGCCCCTTACATAGGAAAATCATTCAGTACATAGGAACTAACTAATTAACGAAATTATAATACAGTGAACAAAAAGCTACTTTCTCTTCATTACATACTTTATTATATATTTTCACTAACAAAAAAATATTGTACACGACTATAATTTTATTTATATATAAATAACGCATATGATTGTTTGAACAATAAACGTAATAACAAATAGCCATAATAATATATATAACAACAATTTTAACTAAATCACTTCAAATATACACATAAGTATCTAAATAGTCAAACACGTAGCCACTACATTTAAAAATAAGCATCTAACGCATACAAAATTTACTATAAAACCAAATAAAATATTTTTGGCCCATTAAAAAAAAATTAGCCGAGCGGCATTTACGTATTTCACGTCTGTTTTATGTAGCCTGTCTACCTTTAGTTATATACTACTGGGTTATTCTAAATGATGGACCTATTTTTAAAAATTCGTATTTGATCTATATTATAGCAATGAAAAGAGGAAGTTTCAAGGTTTTTTTTAACATTATAAATGTTAAGCCGTGTGGAGCCGGTACATAAAAGAATGCCTCCACTGCATCTCTTCCCATGCATGTCGTAAAAGGCGACTAACGGATAAGAACAAGATTCAGTGCTAAAGGGCGACATGCTCACAACCTCTCACCTTGGCAAGGTACTTCCACCGAGTCATGCAGCAGGTGGGTCTTCGTGCCTTACATGCTGCTTGATATCTTGTCCGAATACCTTGCGAAACGTGGTGGTCGGTGGTCCCAACCTCGATGGACACCCTTTTCTACTGCCAATGGGCCCGGATATGTTCGGTGAAGCCATTAAATAAATAAATAAATATAGACTTTTCTGCTTAGCAGAAGGCGGACTTATTGCCGGAGACAAACTCTCCAGTCAACCTTTATTCACTACAACACATTCGTATTGTTAGTGTATAGGTTTCCTCACGGTGTTTTCCTTCAACGGGGTGCCATTGAGTGCTGAGTTCAACGCCTTTGGGAAAAAACATAAGACTATGAGTTATCTTTTAAAATTTGCGCCATCTATAAGTCCCGGTGTGGATTTGCGCCATAGATAATTCACTCTATTCTCGTAGATGGCGCTTGTAAAGTTTATATTAATTTTATTTAAATAGTTATATTGTGTCATTATTTCATAAATCTATGTATGTATGCAGTTAGTCCTTTCCGGCTTAGACAAAAAAACTGATACTAGAATCATCAAAATAGGTTGAGCAGTTTTCGAGTTACAGGGGCACAACATTGTACAGAAACACACATAAGACCCAAAATACCTCTTGAAATAGTCGGATAAAAAGTCGAGTTTAAACTGTGCACTGATAATGTGTTGGGGAGTGTAAGTGATAGTTTTTGGGGAAGTATAAGGTGTTGGTGTGGCAGTGTGGGACGAGCCGTACATCCTGGGTCTGCTGCAGGACCAGATTGTGGTACAGACTGTGGAGCCGACTCTCTTCGTGCAGACACTCTCAGAACTGAACAAGGCGAGGCTGTTCTACAGGTATCATCTTTGCTTCATCTACCTGCTTGGACTTCGACGGTATACAAGTCTCTTGAGTTGCCTTATCTCAAGCAAATTTTGCACACAGTTTCTCCTAGTGCTACTAAGAAATAATCGGGAAAACCTAATTGTGCATGTGGCCATTTTTTGTGGCAACAAATTATATAATGCATAAGATGCTCCACAAGAGAGTTAACTGAGGGGGCGCTAAAGGTGTCTTCAGGTAATTTGTTCATGACGTTTACGACTCTGTGCGTCAGAAAATAATTCCTGGGGTTGGTTGTACACGTGTGCCATTTTAGTTTCAATGAGTGACCGCGAAGACATTCTTCGGTGCTCCTTTCTTACATTGACCATCGTAACATTCTTTCAGCATTTTGTACGTTTCTATCATGTCACCTCGTTGCCTTGTCCTTTCCTAAAAGGTAATTAAGTCCGATGCGTGTAAGCGGTCCTCTTTTGTTTTTACTGGATGATGCCACTCCATTGTTACTCGCCGCTGTACTCTTTCTGTCAATGCCAAATGTTCTTTTTGAAAGGTTGACTTCAAATTCCAAACTTCCATCAAACTCTAAGAATATGAATATGTTATCCTCTCAGCATCAAGCTCATTGTTTGAGCGTGCAGATGCAAGCAAGGCCTGGTGCTGGTGGCGCCTATGGGTCAGGTGTAGTGTGTGAGTGCCGTGGAGGTGACCCCGCAGAGACAAGTGTAGTTGAGAGGCGAGCACTACCAGCTCCCCATGAAGCTCATTGTTATTGTATGTGCAGATGCAAGCAAGGGCTGGTGCTGGTGGCGTCTATGGGTCAGGTGAGGTTTGTGAGTGCGGTGGAGGTGACCAGGCAGAGAAGTGTTGTTGAGAGATGAGCACTATCAGCTCCCCATCAAGCTCATTGTTTGTGTGTGCAGATGCAAGCAAGGCATGGTGCTGGTGGCGTCGATGGGTCAGGTGTGGTGCTTAAGTGCGGTGGAGATGACCCGGCAGAGACAAGTGTAGTTGAGAGACAAGCACTTCCAGCTCCACATCAAGCTCATTGTTTGTGTGTGCAGATGCAAGCAAGGCCTGATGCTGGTGGCGTCAATGGGTCAGGTGTGGTGCAGTGCGGTGGAGGTGACCCGGCAGAGACAAGTGTAGTTAGAGACGAGCACTACCAGCTCCCCATCAAGCTCATGTTTGTGTGTGCAGATGCAAGCAAGGCCTGGTACTGGTGGCGTCGATGGGTCAGGTGTGGTGCGTGAGTGCAGTGGAAGTGACCCGGCAGAGACAAGTGTTGTTGAGAGACAAGCACTACCAGCTCGCTATCAAGCTCACCGTAAGTCATAGACAATTTTGCTTTTATACAAACGGCCGCCATCCAAGATTCCTCGTACGTCTATTTGAACCGTTTTTTAGTCCTACCTTTTTTACACTGAACATAGTTTTGAATTTCTATTTCTTGCAATTCTTTCTTTCTTTTGCAGCCATTTTATTCACCCCACTGCTGGGTACAGGCCTCTCTCATTTACATTTAATGTGAGGATTTTAGTTATACCTACACTTCCACGGCGACCAACTGGCTTGGAAGTGGGTTTCCTAACGATGTTTTCCTTCACCGGAGTGTCAGTGGCCATTTAACAAAAATTCTATAGTTATAAATATTGTGCTCCCAGTGGGTATCGAACCCGCACCTCAAGCTTGAGACACGAGATTATTGCCCGCTCGGTCAATCTGACACTCTGACACTTTGAAATTACGGATTTTTATTAAGTATAGGATTGTATCAAATGTATGAAATAGAAATAGTTTGTTGACTTTTCATGCCAGCCTTCGATTCGTTAACTGAATATTTATCAGACAAATCAGAACAAAAAAATTAATAAAACATTCCCGACAAGGATTTGATCCTGAGAATCTTTCTTGTGCTGCCACTGCGATAATAACTGAGCTACGCGCCGTGACGACCATTCTTCTTATTGTTGCTGGTTTCATCTAGATATTTTTAACGCTCACTCAGCGTTCGAATTTGTCTACATCAGTTGATTTTCAATCACTCACACATACACATACTCGTATATATATTAGGTCCTTACATATGAAATTGGCGTTTTATATAGAAAATGTAAAATGAAGAAAGAATTATGAAATTTTATATTTAATCAATCAAAGTATGAATCATTGTTATCTATGCACTTTCGCCATTTTATAGCACCAGTACCTAACAATATGTGTTATAATTAGGGTTTCTGATTTCTCGAACTATTTTCGTTCTCGAGGCACGAGAATTCTCGAGTCTTCTCAGGTCTCGAGGCTTTCAAAGAAAACCTATAGTAGCCTTCAGTTGTATGTATCTTGCGCAAAAATAAACTAAACCGTTGTATGTAGCACCGGCACGCCGCCACCGCCGGGGTAACCCCCCCCCCCCCCCCTGCGGCTCTGGGTGCTTACGTTTATACCGTTATAAGTTGAAAAATGACAGAATAAGCAAAGCTACAAGTCGAAGACTACGTACTTTACTTACCAAATAACTCTTCAATAACTCTTAAACAAGATCAATGACTTCTTTTTTTTTTAATATGCATGAAATAACAAAGAAAACGATGTAAAACCCTCTATACAATACAATGATTTTTCGAAATTTAAGTATGCACGTGCCGTGCCGCAAGCCACATACTAAATTTGAAAAAAAAATTTTTTTCTACAACACCAGAGCCGGCGGTCAGTCGGCTCTGACAACGTACAATATTATACCA
>WYDE02121925.1:0-11437 GCA_009867175.2 Adela reaumurella
GCCAGTCTGATTGGTTGAAATCGTGGCGATGTCTCTTCACTCGCTCATGTGATAATAGCATGGTAGACCCCCTGTTCAGCTCAGCCATCAAGTAAAGTTCAATACAGATTGTAAGAATGAAATGTGTATTTGTCATATTTGCTGTAAGCATTATTTAAAATACAATATATATAACGTTACGCCCACGATTTCCATTGAGGGGTGGGCAGAGCAGCAAATATGTCATGATGAAACATGAGATAAGTACGAGTACATATATAAAAATATGCATTCCCATCATACATACGCCTCAACGCCACATTTGGCACATTTCGGAAACTGTAGTGTCAAGTTCCTAGCCCATCGCCTATATTAGTTTCCGAATTGCCCTGCCTAGATCCAAGCCTACTCGATGGGCTTGGATCCAGCATGGGAGACAAACGCAACTTACAGTTGTTTTAAATTTACTAAATTACTAGTCACTATCACTTAGTGTAAACGACAAAGTTCATTTACTTTAAATACCAGAAGTGATGAAAGTATTTATTTTGATAAGAGTTAATTAAATACATAATATGAAATAAGCACTTTAAGTACACTATCCAATTTAAATGTATTTTTGGGTCACTATTTTGGCAATAATGGCTTCCACGTAAAATGTAGACGTATGCTGCCGCGAATTTTTTTTTTTGATATTTTTAAGAGGAACGATCCCACTATACATGTTTTTCATGTAACTCTAACGATTTTTACCGACTTACTTGATACTTATCGTTATAACTTAGTAAACTTTCTGAATGTATTTATAAATTATAGCCTATATGTTATTCTGATGTATAAGCTTTAATGCTGTAAAGTTTCATCAAAATCCGTTCAATAGTTTTTACGTGAAAGAGTAACAAAGATCCACACATCCATCCTCACAAACTTTCACATTTATAATATTAGTAGGATAGGATATTTGTGGTAGTAATAATAATCATGTTGGCAACACCGTTACTGGGTGGTCGTGACACATTATAACTTCCTTCCGTTCAGTTCAATTATGGATGCATACGTAACAAATCGATTGTTGATTTTTTCCATTATTGGTTAAGTCCTTGTGTTGTGTTTAATTTTGAATACGTGTGTGCTACGCGACGAATCAAGTGTTGAGGCTTCTCCGCTCTTCGTTAAGTACTTGGGTGAACTTCAAATTGAGTGCGCGTGCGTACGTGACGAATCGAGTGTTGAATTCTTCCGCTCTTCGTTAGTGTGTTGTATTTGGAAGAGACAATGGCTGGTGCGCAGGCCTGACCGTCACGCGAGACTTGTACGAGTTCGATGAGGACGTTAACATGCCGCATGTGAAACGCCGAATGTACACGTCGGAAATTGTGGAAATGTGGTCGTTGTGGAAGCTCCGCCGCCATGTTGGCAAGCGCGAACTTGTCATCGAGTTTGTTGTGGAGGAGGGACTTATGTCTAGCGAAAAAATGTGTCGTACACATCGTGTACCGATGAAGTTGGAGCAGACAAATGATGTGCGGTCCTTTGTTTGTCACAAAGGTGGCTGCAGAGGGACCAAGATCTCAAAGGCACACGTGGTTTGAAAACATCCCTTCCTCGTGTTTTTTACCTGACGTACGCCTTTGCCTGCCGGTTTTCGCAGGAAGAGACCGTGATTCAGGATATCGAATAGTTCCCCGATGGACAGTGCATCTCCTGTTCCACCATAGCCAACTGGTATAGCTACTGTCGCGAGACGGTAGTTATTTACCAGTTGGCAAGCAGGAGAACATTGGCAAGATCGGTGGTAAGGGAAAAGTCGTACAAATAGACGATTCCAAGTTTGGAAAACGCAAGTACAACCGAGGTTGTCATGTCGAGGGTCACTGGACTGATAGAGGATGGCAGCGAAGACTTGCGGCTCGAGGTTTGTCCCGACAACATCCGGAGTGCGGAAGTGCTGCTGCCGTTCATATAGAAGCACGTGTTGGAGGGCACAACTATCCATACGGACTGCTGGCGGGCTTACGATTGTCTGAGGCAGCATGGCTACGTTCACAAGAAAGTGAACCACAGCGACCCAGATAATCCCTTCATCAGTGAGGATGGAACGCACACTCAGCTTATTGAGTCGCATGGCGCGTAGTCAAGAGCTTCTTCTTGAGAGACAATTATAATCACCAGGAAGATGGGAATTTTACAGACTTTATAGTGGAATACCAGTGGCGGAGATCAGTGAGCCGAGGGAAAAAGGACCCATTTATTAGTGTATTAAAAGCCATCCGCTATACCTATGGTAAGCGAAGAGCAGTGTAGATATAGACAGGAGTATGGTGGTTGGTTATTCTTAATATAATGTTTTGGGATTTTTAATATTTTTTGTTGGCATCACTGCATGTTATATGGAAAACGAATTATGCTAGGTAGGTTGTAAACTTCATTAGATTTCTTTTCATTCCTCCCCTACCTCCATATTGTTTTGTTCCTCACTTCTCGAACCGACCTTGACGAAGACACGTCTCATCAACACTCAGTCATTGGAAAAAGAACTACTCAGCACTCAAGGCATTTCATTCAAGAAAGGGTCGACCCTGGATATGCTGAAAGACGTAAGCAGAAAATGCGCAAAAGGAGCTGCGCCCAGATGAAGAACTAAGGTCAGAGAAATCCAAACTTACAGTCCACTTCTCCTTCCCTATGGACAGGACTTTGCTGGTTATGGACAGGAGTTTTGTGATTAAGGACAGGAGTTTGGTGGTTATGAACAGGTGGTTTTTATAAATAATGTGTTAAAGTTATCTTCTACAGCATGTAGAGGATGTCTGTGTTCTGCTTAGTTTCCGGCAGCTAAGCTTAGGTAAGTGTTATTGGCTTACATTTAGTACCTATCTAACTGGTGGGATTTTTTAAGGGAGTTTTAGTAGCCCTTCGGCGAGATATAAGTATATTATTATGCTAATATCGTAGCTTGGGGCCTAAGCAATACTCACCAACGATGGCCAAACGACATACGTATACCCGACATGCAAATTGATAGGTTAGGTTTATTTAAGCGTCGCTACGCTCCGCATCTTCAATAAATAAACCGAGGTTTACATTTTTTTATAAACCACATAAGTTCTTTACCTAATATTGAGAGATAAAATTATGGCCATACGACATGCGTATCCCCGACCGGCAAACTGATATGTTAGGTTTATCCTGATAGGTTCCTGATAGGTTAGGCATCTTCAATAAATAAACAGAAAGTAATTTTTTTTTATAAACCACATAAGTTCTTTTTTTACCTAATATTGAGAGACAAAATGATGACCATACAACATGCGTAGCGACGCATCTTCAATAAATAAACCGAGGGTAATTTTCTGAATCAGAAAAATACGGAAAAATATAAAGGAAAACATCCGAACTGGGGTTTCAACCCGGGACCTTTGGCCGTAGCTGCCACTGCAATACCAACTTCGCCACCCGGACCTGACGTGCTCACTTCAATTTGTAGCCGTATTCATCTGGATCTTCTTAACGCTCACTCAGTGTTCGAAGTGGTCAATATCGATTGAATTATCAACCGTATGTTGTCGCCGTTAAGATCATACTTAACATAGACGACACTAGAAATCACTTCTGAGATTTACTGTACAACATACGGTTGATAATTCAATCGATATTGACCACTTCGAACGCTGAGTGAGCGTTAAGAAGATCCAGATGAATACGGCTACAAATTGAAGTGAGCACGTCAGGTCTGGGTGGCGAAGTGTGTATTGCAGTGGCAGCTAAGGCCAAAGGTCCCAGGGTCAAACTCCGGTTCGGACGTTTTCCTTTATTTGTTTTCCGTATTTTTCTGATTAAGATTATGTGGTGGGTATCTCCGTCGTACGAAAGTCCCTTATTACTTGCATTGAAAATCGAGTAATTTTTTAAATGATCTGTTACGACACAATATTTAAATCGTGTTTATTAGGTCACTTTTTAAGTCAACTTACGGTGAAAAATATGGCGACCTTGCAAAAAATCAAAACAGCGATTTTACTTTTTATACGAGTAATAAATATATCTATAGTGCAGTGTTAAATTACAATAATAAAAAAAAATATAAATTTGTTCCTTATTAATCTTTGCATCCGACATTGATAGAACATCTCTCTCGTGTTTTTCATTGCTGATATTTTGCTTAAGTAAAAGTAATATAGATATCTTCATCTATAACCCACAGTGAGTTCGATACTTACTTGGTATGCGCACGATTTTTCCGGATTTTAAAATCTTGGTTAAAATTTGCGTGCAATATTACAATGAATCCCGGCGAAGAAAAACATCGTTAGGAAACCTACACACTAACAATGCGAATGTGTTTTAGCGTATGAAGGTTGACTGGAAGTTCAAGTTCAAGTCATTTATTTCACGAACAATATTACATTGTATTGAAAATTTTACTTTCTAACTATGTATATCTAAATTAATTAGTGTAATTATATAATAAGACTTAGACTATAATAATACAACTATAATACACCTTTAAATTAAAATTTTACCTATTGAAGAAAAGAGATTGCATCCGGCAATAAGCCCGCTTTCTGTTAATCAAAAAAGTGTACCTATATTCTTTTTTTTATTATTTTCAATGTAGTAGCAATGTTTTAAATACATTTGCTCGAAATAATTTTGCGTAGGCTTCTTATTTGACATTTTCTTTGCGCGCCACTCCCAGGAATTCTGCAAGCGCGGGAGGTATTTTCGTAGTAACCGAGTTAAAAATTCTTTTTCCCGTCCGGTTTACATAAATTATTCATACAGACAGAGTTACGTCTGATTACACGGTGACTCGGCGAAAAATGTGGGTGTTGGTGTCCTTATGTGTCTATCGGCTAGACGACATTATTTTCTTGTTAGGATTACGGATGAAAGGTTTTCTTGAGCGCTACATTAATTTTGGATCGTGTAAATCCAGCCTCTTGATTTTGGTAGGCAAAATTGTGGAGACCTTTTTAAATGGAAAATAAATAAACTTCTTTTCGCACTTTTTGTCCATCTTCAAGCCGTTGTGATACCTTTCCTATAAGGAAGATGACATTAGCCGAGTCTCTGTCTTCATCTTGACTCTATCTTGAATCTAGGTTCGATCCCGCGTGCCAGATTCTCTATAAAGAAAATCCGGGTGTCAAAAGATTTGAAGCGCTCTTAAGGGAATACACTTTTGATTTACGCCCATACAAAAAGCGACATCTATTCCCAACCCAATTTTTAAAGCAGTCCCTCTCACCAGAAACTAGTACTCTATGTTTTTAAGTTCATCAAAGTTTTTTATCCCTCCCCTACTATTATAAAATGCAACGGCGTCCTCGCAGTAGTCAGTCCTGTCTGTCCGTTTATAACTCGAAAATCCCTGGACCGATTTTGATGCGGTTTATGTCTACGTAAAGCTTAATTCGTCCCATCACATATAGACTACTTATTATCACGATAATTAGTGTAGGGGGCGAGCAGAGAGCTGAAATATGAGAGAGGTCGGACTTTAACGCGGTCGGAGCCATGGTAATATGATAATTGTCGAGATGAATAATAGTGGAATAAATCATATAGCGTGAGTGAACCATGCCAAAATTTATGTGCCGTCAGAACTTCAAGACAATTTACACTGTAATATCTACCTTCCTTACAAGAAAAGATTCTCGTACTAAAAAAGTAATGGGATCGTTGGATCATATCGTAGGAACCTACATATAGTAAAATAAAGACGTGAATTACCAATTTATATGCGTAGATTAAATTGATGATGTTGAAAAAAACATCGGTTGCGAACGAGCATTGAACATGAAAATGATACTCGCATGACATTGTGGTGTGAGAAATCCTTATAGATAAAAAGAATAAAATTTACAAATATGTTGCGATGCAACTATGATTATGCGCCGTGGGAATTAGGTATATGTTCACTTATAATTCGAGAAAGAATCAATCATTTCAAATAGAGATTTCAGTGACGTTTTCTCTAATGCCCGATCGGATAAAGAAGAAACCCGGAATTCAGTTTAAAAGCTTCTCATGCTAATCTAGGTGCAAAAACAGAAAAAATAAATATATCATAGAGAAAGCAAATTTTTTTCTAATTCGAACTGTCACAATGAAAAAAGTATCATGGAGTAATGCCGGAAGTTATAGCGCTCAAGATGACAAATAAATGTCTTTTCTATATCGGATCGCGTAATAACAAGTGAGGATGTTATAGGATTTTTACCATGGCGGTATTACTTCACGGTCGGAGCAGTGAGCAAAGTTCCCGGTTGGCGACGCCTCCGCGGCTTGGGCGGGATGTACAACTAATGACCAAATAATATAGCATGTTTTTCTTTTTAATCACGGGTGCTTCTAGTAATTTATACGAGTTGATACAATGCAGTTTACCATTTAATGATAAGGGTTCTTTACTGGATTGTATTTATTTATCTTAATATGAAGTTTCACATGCAGAATATAAGTGCAGTTCTTTATTATTTATTACTCAAAAATAACACATTATACAACCATTGACTTATATTATTGTATACAACTAAAATTAAAAACCTAATAACAAAATAAACTAACCTAGCTATAAATAAAATAACCGATAAAACAATATCTTACCCAAATCTGCGGCGGCCCCGGCTTCGCAGAAGGAGCCAAGCACGCTCGCTGCGTTTTCCGTATAAAGAAGGCGTAGGCGCGGCGGTCGCCTGATTTATCGATCAAGAGCTTCCTGATTGAATCGGTGAAACTCTTGGCCTCCCGACGACCATGGCCCCAAGGTCTCCACGGCGAAGGGCAGAAATTCAAAGTGGTCCCGCAGGAAGCTGTACTTGGACACCTTTTTAAGGCTGCAGCCTTGTTTGCCGCGGCTCCCGCAGACTTGAAGGTGCCCAGAACATGGGACGGATCCAAAGTGTCCACGCACGTGGCGTCCCACGCGATCTACTTACACACTATCCTTTCATTATAGGCAGTTAGATTTATAAAGCTGAAATTTATTATGTTAATCAATCTGTCACACTGTAGTTGGTTATAATTAATTAATTAAATACAAGAACGCCGTTTAAAAAAACCCTGCAAAGTGTCTTGCCGGCTTTTCTTCGTGATTAATTGAGCCGGATGTAAAATGTAATATTTTGACCAATTCAAGTGTAGTAGAAGATCAGAAGGCTATCATATAAGAATGTTGAATAAAGAAGTGAGGACTACATTTCTATAGGCGTTCATTTTTTATTGCGTAAGTGCAACGTTCAAATTACCGTCGATTGACCCTGGATTTCTCGTACGGACACGTCTTCAAGTTTCGCAAAGTCCAACCGACCGACGGAGACGGTATCAAAGGAAACGAGACGCATCCTCTACCTCGAGACCGGTTCTGTTTGACATACACCTGTCTCCTTCTGTCGCGGCCGGTGAGAAAGCAGCCTATCTCGTTCGAACGCATCGAGTGAATAGAGCCTTCGCGTAGCAATCGCTGACGTAGCGATCGCGCTTTCGGGGTTACCTGCAATGAGCTCTTTGGTATCATTTCGAGTGAAACTTTGTTAAAATATATTAATTTTTTTCTGCCTTTTTTGCTAATAAATTCAAAATTGATAAAACATAATAAATTTTGAAATGGGTATTTTTGAATTTTAATAACTTAATCGAGTTAATTGACATCCGGTACGTCGCGGGCAAACGATGATTCGTGCTGCCGAGTTCCGGTGAGGGATGGAAACACATTTGAGATGCGAATGTCCAACAGTGGACGGTTAAACGCTGATGATGATGATGATGATGCTGGTATGGTCCACTATTTAAAAAGAGAAACTTTGATAGACCACGAGAACCCTATGTAAGCAAGCACGTGTTAAAACCTTTACAGTAGAAAGCAAAGACCATTAAGAAAGAGACAAAATTCCGAAGTGCCTTTTACTCTATGTTCGCTCGTCGCCAATATGACGGAAAGAGATCTCGAATTTGTCTCTACTTCCGATTTAAAGCTTTCAGACGTTAGGACTGTACGGTCGACATTTTCATTTGTTACGTCCTAGGAATCTTGTAAAAGTAAATAATTCTTTAGAATTTGTGCTTGCAACGCGCATATTTAAATTTCAAAATTTTGCACTAGAACGTCCGCGACACGCTTGACTGCTCGAGGCTGGCGTGGCTCAGTATAGGTAACTATAACTTATATAATAAACATACCTCGGTCTTTTTCAGCTCTAACAGGGTCGAAATCAAAGGAAAATTCTACTTAATAAAACACTGAACACTGACATTTTTTTTATTGAAACTGACACGGATGGCTACATCACCCAATGAACCAGTTTTTCTGGTACCAGTGATGTCAGCCTAAACACCTTGGTGAATTATGTAGGTAGGTGCCATACCATCGCTTCCCCTTAATTCCAGCCGGCTACAGCTGACTTCCTGACAGACAACGCACAGCCCAAAAGCCTAAAAGAATGAAATTTGGTATGTGAGGTCCTTTTACGTGTATGACGTGAGTTAGCAGAAGTGAAGTTTTTTTTTTAATAATCCCATAAGGGTTTTCAAATAGGGGTTGAAATTTTGTATGGAAGTTCGTCATTTTTGAAGTTTGAAATATGAAACTTGGTTATTTGATTAAAGTATTGGTTGATTGATTAAAGCGTCTTCTTCATATTTGCCTAACTGGGTTTAATTGGGGATGAGGAATTGTAAGGACGTTCAAAATAATTCAACACGCGAATTTTTTTCTACCTGTCGGGTAGGGTAGGGTAGGCGTAGGGGTAGGGGAGGTAGGGGTAGGAGTAGGATGGGGGTAGGGTTAGGGATAGGAATAGAGATAGGGGTAGGGTAGGCTAGGGGAAATAGTATTGTAATTAATATAGAAAGTTGATAACGTCTCACATTTTGTGTAAGCGATAGACCGGAAAGTTGGTGTAATCGAAATGTAACCAATAGAGTACTTTCACCAGCTTCGTTTAACTTGTCCAAGAAAGTTGGACTAATGTAACTTATACCATCTTTATGAACGGTTCGGCGGCAATCATCTCATTGGCCACTCTTTACTCACAAAGGCCTTCAACTTCTAAAGCACAGACGAGACTCATCGTAGTTTCATTGAATTCTGGGGTAGGGTATGTATAGGTAGGGGTAGGTATAGGGGTAGGAGTAACGGTATAGGTGCGGGAAGATCAGGGGGCAGATGATTGCTGCGAAGGGTGATTAACCACGGGCGGTGCCGCGGGTAAAAGCTGGTTGGTAATAAATAAAGTTATAAACCTCTATATCTGCCAGTTTCTTCTTTCTATTGAGGTGGTGTGTTGCCTGACTGGCCGTTGTTGTTTGATCGCAAGGTGGGTAACAGGTTTCTGAAATCGGCAACACTGTCGGCGAGTTCACCCCGAGATGTTTCGATTCAAGCACACTCGACAGGTACCTGCCGCCACGGCTCTAGTCCCTTTAGTGCTTCTGTAGTTTATTATACGAGTTAGAGTGAGGTAGCACTATAATGCCAGGGGGAGAGTGTGGACTGGACGATACGCAACGTAACCGTAGGCTCGTCGGTCGGTCGGTTGAGTCGGTAAAACCACCTACCGGTCCGGCAGGTAGGTGCTAGGTAGGTAGTAAGTCAGTCAGTTGTTTTCTTGGCCGCCCGTGCGACGCGAGGCAGATGCCCATCTTCCATTTTTTTCGTAAATGATCACGAATAGGCAATGGTTTGGTGATTTTTTTTAAATTCTGTGAACAACGTGTACACCGTTTTGAGTGATATTTAATATATGACGGATTTCAAATTAGAACAACCCTGTGCTAAAACCCGGGAACCGGAACCGCAGAGGAAACCTATATTTAGTAATGCACTTGGTAGCTATATACATATTTATGCCAATTTAAAGACTGGTTAATTTATTTTTCTCAGGGTAATTCGAAGTAACCACCGTGGTAAGGGTACTCTTTAACAAACGTTCTCCCTCTAGTTTCATTTATCTTATTAACCAGGCAAGACTGACTGATCTTGTATTTGGGTATGCATGCACCTGCTTATAATGATAATAAAGAAATATTACATAGGTACATAGCAAGCGACGTGCTTGACACTATCGAAGATAGTTTTTGCTTGACCAATGAAAGCTTTAGAACGCGATAATTAAATGATGAAGGGTGCAGTAACAGCGGATCAACCGGGTAAGCCTCGATATGAGTAAGGGGAGAGAGCAACTAATGAGGCCCGTTTGATTGGTTGAAATCGTGGTGGGGGGTCTCCTCAATCATAAGTTTGTGTGTGGGGTAAGCCGGTAGTACCGCTGAATACGACCGACACCTGCTTATTTTTTGCAGCACCCGTTTCTGTGTAACACGCCCGCCAGTGCACCTACCGGTCTAACATCACATGAGTGAATGAAGAGGTTTCAACGAATCGTAGGCATTAATGCATTCGATTCGACACGGCCAGTCTGATTGGTTAAAATCGTGGCGTTGTCTCTTCGCTCGCTCGGTAGACGCACAGGGCAAAAATCGCTCGTCAGCTTTGGCGTCCATGACAACGCGCTCGAATCTTATCCTATCCCACGGAATGTATATTTTCTTTTAGTAAGTATTGTCATTGTTTCATTCTTAGATTTTTTTAAATGCAAACATTTTGTCCATCAATGTATGAGAAACATCTGATTATTTAACATTTACGGGCGATATACCTTACGCGATACTACCTGTACTGCAACTATACTGTACTACTTCCTAGAATTCCTGAACATCCTGCAAAGCACGGAGTAGTTAACTTAAAGATAAAGAAAAGTATTAATTTTTTACCTACCTATGTACATGTAATAAATGTTAAGGTTTTTGGGGCGTTGGCTGGTGTTCGAATCTCCTTCTCCCGTCACCCCCACGGGTTTTATCCCCAGTGATGTCTGTCTGCAAAATAGTACAGTAAATAAAGGTGTAAGGACACCGTCATTCTTTTTTTTTATAGAAGGCTAGCTTACACCCGCAGCTTTGCCCGCATTGAAGTTAACGCGGACGAAGTTACGATCAAAAATCTCCGGCTAATAAATATATTAAAAAATCCCGTCGATCCGTGCACCGTTATCGCGTGACGGAGGGACAAACAAATACACTTTCGCACTTTTAATATCAATATGATGATGACGTTTTTATGATGGGGTTGGTTTACGGTTTACTGTTATTTCGAACAAATCGTCTTGGAAATGTCGGTGACCGCAGAAAGGCTCGTTTATCAAGTTGCTTGCTTGTTTTTTTGGTAGCTCCTGCCAGCAACCTATAATAATAATGCTCTCTGCATCAAAAGTGCTTACCTACACGACGTTACACAAACATTACACAAACTGTGTAACGTCGTGTACGATACGAGAGGGATTGTTTGTTTTATTTTATTACACTGTGTTGTTTATTAGGCCGTGTGGGGCCGGTACTTAAAAGAATGACCCCACTGCATCTCTTCCCATGCATGTTGTAAAAGGCGACTAAGGGA